>BQKN01065102.1:0-13304 GCA_022839385.1 Asparagus kiusianus
ATATATATATATATTTCTTCCTTTTTCAAGATTTTTATGAGAAAAGGGTAAATTTCATATTGTTTAAAAACCAAACAACAATGACATGAGGCACAAAAACCAGACAATGACATGCTGACCCTTGGGCGGATCGGGAGCTAAGCATCAGATCGTGAGAATTGTCCCCCACCGCATCATCTTCCGCATCCTTGGCTATATCCTTCCTGCCAAATTATTAGGCCGTCTTGTCAAAGTCGCAAGGCCAAGTCGATGGGTAGGAACAGTGGAGAACAAGAGATTGACCAAGCAGCTCATTTAGAGAAATGGCAACAAAAAAAAATAGGTTGTCGTCAGATTCTTATTCCAGGTTGCAAGAAGAGCAGATAGGGTCTCTGTTCCAGGCTTTTTTTCCTGCAAGTTCTCTCTGTTTGAAGTCTTCTTTTAATTACTTAAGATCCGAAAGAAGATTTTTGCCTTGATCGGGATTGGTAATTTCCAGACAAAAACTGTAGAGATTAGAGAGGGTTCCTCCACTATTAAGTAATGACCGAATAGAATTAACAGAAAATGCGCTAGAAGAGAGCTAATTAAGGCCACCAAACTGTGTTGGGTTGCCTTTCCTTGAAGTTGAAATTGTTGAAGGTGCTGGTTGAGATAGGCAATCTCCCTTCTATCCTCTACTGGTAAGCCTCTTCTTAACAGGGGATGCCTCCAACTGACCTCTCTATCTTCATGTCTTAAAGCCTTCATTTTTATGCTCAAGTAGTAATATTTTTGGTGATTAATTAAGACTCCATGGTGCACTGGTGAAGATTCCGTCCTCTGTGTTTAATATGGAGATTCTGAAATAGGCAACATGCACAGACACACGCCCCAACACCATTCTTCATGTCGATCTCTCATGGCATGGAACATAAATAGATAGAAATTGTAATATTATGTACTACGCCTCCCACCCATGTACCAGGCTGTTGAACGAATGGTTCTTTCTATAGTATAAAAAAAAAATGCAACTATTCGGTCCATAAATAAGGAGTATCCAAATAACATGATTCTATGTTTCATTATTTAGTGTTATTGAGCTTGTTAAAGAAAAAGTGCAGGATATGCAGAGCAAAAGGTATACACGTGAATACTAGAATTACAAATTGTTTGTGGGTGATGAGCTACAGCCAGAGCTAAAGTTTCTGTTTGTGTGTGTGTGTGGGTGCATGGGTGGGTTGGGGGGGGGGGGGGGGTGGTGGTGTTGTAAAAGAATGGTTGTTTGAGTCCAAGAACTTTTAGGAAGTGGACTTTTTCTTAGCAAGTTTTATGCATTGCTCAAAAAGTTTTCCCAAAATAAATTGTTTAAAAGACAAAAGGAACAATAATCAGATCAAAAGCAAGTAAAACTAGATGTCCATGATTGAAAGAAAAACCGAGGTGGTGATTTTGAAGTAATTGGCTCCATTTGAAGAATTCGACATGCATGCATGAATTTAAATTTGTTTCGTTGCAAGGTGGTGCACATTCTCACAAAGTCACGCAAACATGATAAAACTTGTTGATTACATGAATATTTCCGAGTTAAGTTACTATGAATATATTTACCACATAAATGGCAAGTATTAATGGGAGGAATTTATTATTATTTAGCTCAAACCGTTCATGGAATGTATACAGGGCAAAAGATGCATATTTATTTACTAAATGGTTAGTATTAATGGGAGGAATTTTGTAACGCCCCGCCCCGGAATCCCGAAGTCGGTACGCTAACCACCGCATGTCTTTTCAGCACGTTTTGTCCTCACTCACGCGCTCCCTGGAAAACTTCCCAGGGGGTCACCCATCCTAAAATTTCTCCATGTCAAGCACGCTTAACTTTGGAGTTTCTAAGAGTTGGGTTCCCGAAAAGAAGATGCATCTTAATGGTATGAGTATTCCAATCAAATCTATCAATACTAATCACATCACCCTCTCAAGGGTTTGGGGTATTACAAATTTATTCTTATTTAATTAGCTCAAATCGTTCATGGAATGTTTACAGAGCGAAAGACGCATGCTTATTTACTTAGCAAATATGCACCTATATACGCATTAATTAGATACCAAAGGAAGGCTAGACCCCAAATAATATAGCCAGGTCTTCTCAATTAAAATTTACGCAAAAAATAAAATAGAAAGAAAGAAAAAGACGAAAAATGAAGGCTTTTCCCTCTCTCAATGTTGCCCTCCTCCTCCTCAACTTGTTATCAGCTGACGCCACTCTCGAAGAAACATGCAAGCAATTAGCAGCTCGCGCAGGCGTTCATTTTGACGTCAACTTCTGTATAACAACTCTTCAGGTTGTTCCAGGAAGTAATAAAGCTGACGTTATAGGTATAATATATTCTTTTTCTACATCCCTCTTTAGAAGTTCTCATTACCCAGCTCCTTTTTACTTTTTTACTTTTTAGAAGAAGGCCGACGAATGGATTAATTTAGATCCTCTCCGCTACTAAAAAAATAGTGAAGAGATCACTACTTCTATAATCATCCATTAAATTTTTTTTTAACGGATGAGATTAAACGAAAACTTTGCATATTCATCATTATATGTAGGAGCAAATTCCTGGAATGAACTCCTTGTTTTTCTCCTATATATTCTATTTCTTTCCAAATTTCGGCCTCCACTCTCCTCCTCTTGTTCTTACTCTGATTTATTTTTATTTTTCTTTTTATTTGATTTTCTTATCTCTACTTCATTCTAATATTTTTATTTGATTTTCTATTCTAATCGAAAAAGGCATGTCTGATTTTCAATTTGTGAGAAAACAATCTATATATTGACTATATTTTTATTGTGGAATGCCTACAAGTTTGTTTTTTTATAAAATATATCATTGGTAAATTAAAATAGAGAATTTTAATCCGAAGATTAGATAATTAATAGAAAACAATAAAAATTTGTTGTAGTTTTCGCTAAAAACTAATCAGTGAAATGAAATTAAACGATAATTTTTTATAATAGATAATAATTACAACTTTTAATGCAAAATAGATATAAAAAGGTAGTTGTAAAATATTTCTAGGAAAAAAATGAGGGGAAAAAAGATAGAAAGAGACGGAGAAAGATGGAAAAAAAAGAGAGGAAAGAAAGGATCTGGATCCTCTCCTAATGAAAAGCTCCTAATATCTCCTAATAATGAAATCTTACCCTTTCATTTTCATCATGACTTTTCATTTTCCCACTCATCCGTGTGTCCGCCTCCCAACTCTTCACAATTCTTCATTAGGAAATATTAGGATGAGGAGAGGAAACATATATAGTCGGAGAAAATAAAGGAATTTGTCTCATAAATCTATTACTAATATGCAATGTCTCTTTTAATCTCGTCCATTAGATAACATTCAATGGATGAGAATAAAAATAGTGGTTTCTTCATTTTTTTTTTATGCGGAGATGATTCTAATCCGTCAACGATCTGTTATTAGTTTTAGGGTAATTCCCGATACACACCCGAGATAAACATCAATTTAAAATTTTTTTTTTTAAATCAGGTCTTACCTCAATAATAGCCAACCTAGCGAACACCAACATTACACACAACCTTGCCAAAGTGAAGGAGTTGCTAAACAGTAAAAACGTGTCAGCGGAGAGCAAAAAGGCTCTGGGTGTCTGTGAAGACGTGTACAGCAAGGGCGCTGAGGACATCAAGGAAATGACTGAAGCGCTCAAGTCTCGCGATTTTCTCACGGTCAAGAGCCGTTCGAGTGAGCTATTGACCAACGCCTTCACGTGCGTGTCTGCGTGGGCCGAGTCGAAGCTGGAGCCTCTGATGCCTGAAGAAGTAGACGATGCTTATAAAATCAGCAGCCTCGCTTTCTCCATTGGTGCTTCGCTTCCTGATCGGTAACTGCTTGATTTGTCTTCAGTCTGTGTGGGTGTTTGGATGTAGGACGTTTAGAGTAAGAATGAGAAGAATAATGTATCATGTGTTTGCTTTTGTGAACTTGAAGATATTGTGACCGTTGGAAGCCATGGCGCCTTTCATTGTTTCTCGGATTAGACTTGGTCAAGGTAGTTCGCGTTTACATGAAGACAGAAGACGAAAAATTAACATGGGGAATTTCATGTCTTGGTATCAAATTTAGGCTTTCCCTTTGTTTTGTATGCATAGAAGTTGCTAAACAGTATAATCATTGTATAAGCTGTAAATTTTAAGAAATAGAAATAAATTAAAACACATTTAATCAATTCACAACATCACAACACAATAGATAAATTCACCTCATATACATATCCATACGCCAAAATACTCCCAACAAATCTAAATGTTTTAAGTATATATATTTACTTATTACTTATTGTTATAACCATTTTAGTGCTAAAAAGTAATCTCCAATCAATAGCAGACAAGTGTCCCACATTATGCCTAATCGAGCCAACTCTTCACTTCAATATAATCAAAGACCCGGCTCGGACGATCGACATGCCGACATCTTACGAGGACGACTCAAAAGACGCTACATGTCGACCTTTGGCTAGGTCGACTCCTTGATCAACGTACTCCATATCTTGCAAAGGTGACTCAAAATGCGGTACTTCTCGACCTTCACTGGATGAGTAGAAAAGCGATGACTACCTCGAGCCCCCTCCCGCACACTCACAGCTGATCACCTCACAATAAATATCATTAAATACATAATGTGCATCATCATTTCTCTATCCTCCATAGTCTTTATGACACATCAGAACACGTAGGCACCGCACGTCTCGAGTCACTTCATAAATGCGGAGGTGACCTCCCCTCGACTCATTAGTCGATAATTGTAACGTAGATGCTGACTTGATCACCGTCAGCCCATACTCGGTTGAAGTTACCATCCTACCTGCAAGATCGGACTTCGTCAGAATATTGGACTTAGCCTGAAGCTCGCCAAGCCCGCCTAAGGTCCGCCTCTGCATTACAGAGTCAAAACGCACAAGTCGAACCAGCGTTATAACCTCAAAACGCAGAGGTTATCCTTGTGATATAACATCAAAACGCATAGTTACGGCCCAACTGTGCGTTTTCAGCCTAAAACGCAGAGTTAATCTCTAAAAAAGCACGACCTGTGCGTTAACAGACCCAACTGTGCGTTTTCAGCCTAAAACGCAGAGTTAATCTCTAAAACAGCACGACCTGTGCGTTAACAGGCCCAACTGTGCGTTTTCAGCCTAAAACGCAGAGTTAATCTCTAAAACAGCACGACCTGTGCGTTAACAAGCCTAACTCTGCGTTTCAGGTCCAGAAACGCACAGTTCGGGCCCAGAACGCTGTTTTCAACGTTTTGACTCGTTCAAAGCACGAAATGAACAGTTCCAGAAACCGTTTTTCCCCATGATTTGAGGGATTTCCGTCCCACTCAGGAGCGGATTAAGGGGGCAGTTACCACCCGTAACCCCCTATAAATATGAGAAACTCAATTGAGTTAAGGATCGGATTTTTCTCATCAACAAAGGAAAATTCGGTCAAGAGGCTGGCTTTTTGGGACTTGAGAATTAGCAGCAAAGAAGATCATTGATCCTTCACCTGGAGCTTTGGAGATCGGCAACTAGAGCTTCTTCATCCTTGGCTATCAACCGAACTTTCGGTTTAAATCGACTCTTTTATAGAGTTCCAAACTCGTTCTGAGTTATCAACTCGTCCAGAGCTTTCATACTTGCTGTGCAAGTTCTTTTAAAAACTCGGACAGAGTTTTAAGACTTGCCACGCAAGTTCTCCACAGTGTCAAATCGTGAGGAGAAGATATCGTTCCAGTGAATCAAGACATTCGGATCGTCAACGGAGAGCAAATTCGACGCGAGCATTCGAAGGATGCACTCCATCGCCACCGTGAAGAACCCAGAATTAAACAAATGGGAGAATCAAATTCATTCTCCTTTCTTTTGTAATCGGAATCCAAATTGTAATCGATTTTGAGAGAATACAAGTCAAATTTTCTTTTATTGTTTTTTTACATCAAATTTCCACAAACACTACCCTTTACTACCACCATAAATATGGTTACTATTTCCAGCATAAAGGTAAGATCTTAATCTCTACACACAGTACTTAAGAACTTCTACAGTTCATTTACTTCTCCACTCAAGCAGATTACTGACTTGATTGTCAGAGGAACAACTGGAGAACCTAACTCTGTCCTCTAATGATAACCTACATGTGCAGGAAAGAACAGCCTACTTCAGAACTGGACATTCGGAGGGTTAGAGGACCTCCGTCAACCGAATAACTTCTCTCATTGACTGTTTGATATCAGTCATCAACTGTTATGAATAGAGTCTAAACAGAAAAAACTAATAAACTATCTCATACAACCTAAAAGTCTGCCTCTCCCCTGTTGTCTCACTCTTCGTACTCGCTCAGATCGCCAGCATCCTCCTTCGACTTGAGCTTGTACATGCTCGCTCTTCGGTTATGTGTGGGGGCTGTGATGGATCAACTTCATTGTTGTGCCAGCAAGACCAACCTTGTCTTCATCGGCGTGCATATACCATATCCTCCTCATGCGCCATCTGCTCGCGACCATCATGCCGATCCTCATGAGTTCAATGAAGAGCTGTACGAACCCTATTTTTTAGGGGAGAGAGATTAGGGGAGAGTGCAGTGAGAGAGATTAAAGATGAGAATTAGAATATTTTGGAGAGAGAGTTGAAGCTACTTTTTTGAAAAATCTCTGTCTGATATATAATGTTTGAAACTTATATTTAGTATTTTGATCTAAAACCTTATTTAGTAAACTTTTGTATGAACTATATTTTTTGGTGCTTTTTGGTCTAAAAGCCTATTTAGTGAACTTGTATGTAATATATTTCTTTTCTTGTTTTTGCATTGATAAACCTAACTACTTGTTGTGATTATGATATCAATAGGTTGATGTATGTAGGAAAAATTGCAAAGAAGAGAATAAAAGAAAATTGAATTGAATTCCTTTAATTCCGATTACAACTTGATTACAAAAGAGAAGAAAACGAATTTGGTTTTCTCCTTTGTTTAAAACTGGGTTCTTCACGGTGGCGATGGAGTGCCTCCCTCGAATGCTCGCGTCGAGTTTGCTCTCCGTTGACGATCCGACATTTTGATTCACTGGAACGATGTCTTCTCCTCACGATTTGACGTTGTGGAGAACTTGCATGGCAAGTTTGAAACTCTTGATGAGTTGATAACTCTGAACGAGTTGGAAACTCTGTAAAAGAGTTGTTTTGAACCGAAAGTTCGGTTAATAAGCCAAGGATCAAAGCCTCTTGATCTCGGTTGCTGAAGAATGCTTCCAGATCCGATGATTGAAGAAGCTCTTGTTGCCGATCTCTGGATCCGAGAATGCTCCAAAGCTCCTGTAGCTCGCCTAGAAACTCCAACCGACCGAACCCTTAACTCAGTTGAGTTTTCTCCTTTTTATAGGGGATTAGGGGGGTGTAACCGCCCCTTAAATCTCTCCTAAGTGGGGTGTAACTGACCCCTTAATCCGCTCCCAAGTAGGGCGGAAATCCCTCAGATCGTGGGGAAAACGGTTCCTGCAACCGTTCAGCTCGTGCTCGAACGAGTCAAACGCCCACGTTGGCGTTCAGGACCCTAACCTCACGTCTTAGGATTGAGACGCGAGGTTAGGTGTTGGCTGAACACCAATGAACGTGAGGGTCGCTCGCGTTTGATTTGTTGTAACGCGGGTTTCGATCCTAGCGTTTTGATGTTATAACGCGGGATTCGACCCTAGCGTTTTGATGTTGTAACGCGGGATTCGACCCTAGCGTTTTGATGTTGTAACGCGGGTTTCGACCCTGGGTTCACATAAGGCTGCAGTCCGAGGTGAAGCTAAGAATGTCAAACCTACCATGCACCACACCGTGCAATAACATATTTCACCATCCCAATTACTATCTCTCTAGTGGAATCAACAACAGGTGTAGGTACAAAGCAAGTAAAAGGTGAATCGACAAATACTGAATTAAATGATAGAACATAACATGTCTCATCAACGAAATAAACTGAAGTACATAGTCAAAGCCTGAACTGAATATACTGGAGTTCCTTAACAAGTCTCAAAACACAATAAGTCTGAATAAAGGAAATAAGGCGCACAGCCTTTACAACTTCTAGAATAAACTCTCAAATGTCTGACAACACTACAGTGGAGCTCAAAGAAAATAACACATAGATAATATAAAAAGCTGGACACTAAAGTAGTCCGCTAACCACCTGCGACTCTCCGTGCTCCTGGCTCGTGACCTGAAAGGGGGAGGGACAACGAGCGTCAAAGCGCTAGCGAGCAACATCACAACCAACCCCAAGGGATAGGGCTCGTTGTATAAGAAAATACAGTTATCACAGCATACATAAATATATATAAACAATTGTCCTAATAGAAATGGGTTTAAGAACTTAGGGAATCTCAACACGAGCCTAGGTACGTCGAGCGAAATAATCCAAACAAGGAAACCCTCATGTATATACCTTGTATCTCAAATTGAAAATCCCTAAGTTCCAAACCCGGAGTCTAATACATGAACAATAAAGAAAAGATAACAATCCCATTTCTAATAATAAACACATCTATGTCAAAATCTCGTAGTCGAAATAAGTGTTATGCACAGCTCATGTCACTATCATGTCCAACTACATAAAAATGTCATACTCAAATACCCAAAAGTATATGATGCTCAAGGTTTAGCAAAAAATTGCCCAACACGGGGTCTTTAGTCGCTTATAGTCCAACACGAGGACTTTCGTCGCTTATAGTCCAACACGAGGACTTTAGTCGCTTATAGTCCAACACGAGGACTTTAGTCACTTATAGTCCAACACGAGGACTTTACGTGAACTATGAAGTTACCACTAGTAATAGAGTGTCCATTCAACTCTTATACGCCTTGCTGTACAATTCTAAACTTTGTATCAGGACAAGTCATCTTACATGTATAACATATGAGTTCAATCTATATGTGTGTATACAGCATGTGATTTAAACAGGAACACAAAGAAAACAGGAAAATCTCGGATGAGTCGACTCGTGCACTCTTATGAGTCGACTCATGCCTCATGGGTCGACTCGTATACTGACGAGTCGACTCATCAGAAGTAAAAAGACAATGCCACAACACTTCGTGAGTCGACTCATGACAAATCATGAGTCGACTCAGACTGATGAGTCGACTCATGATGAGTCGTGAGTCGACTCACGGGCTGAAATCTGCATTCTTCACCATGAAATATATTCCACTCGATTCATATCTTGAATATATACTGATCTACACATATCTAGTTTAAATTCTAGACTAGTATACGGTAAGAGAACACAAAATAGCATGAGAATCGATTACTTATATGTTAAACCTAACATTTAACCTTAAACATGAAGGAGATACATTAAACCAAAATAAAAACTTGTGCTTTTATTCTTTAAACAAAATTTCCAGATCTGGGTTTTCATCAAAACTTGTTGGTGGGAGTTTTAAAAAATCTGAAGCACGTGATCTTGAACTTTTCCCTAGTAAGAACATTATTTTATATTCGAAAATACATCTTAGGCTCAACAAAATTCGTGAAAAACATTTATGAAAACATAAAAGCAAGGGAGAGGAGTTTGGCGAGATGTCACTCGCCTTAGATGTGGTGGAAGACTATCCTCTTTGCTGAAAATCCAAAAGAAATGCTGAAATCCCCCTTGAAACGCCCCCAAGATCACCAAGAACACCTAGGGTTTGAGAGAGAGGAAGATGGGCTAGGGTTTCTTGGGAGATCTGATGAAAAATGGGTATTTTCGGGTTCCAACGATATATGAACCAACAAAACCCGACCCGAAACCCACAAACCCGAACTGAAAGAGGCCAAAAAAACCCGATGAGTCGACTCATGACTAATGATGGGTCGACTCATGGTCATGGGTCGACTCATAATTTTTATGAGTCGACTCAGCAGAAGAAAATTGCAACAGGACTCGATTTCATGAGTCGACTTATGACAGGCGTGAGTCGACTCAACCTGATCAGTCGACTCATGACATGTTATGAGTCGACTCATGAACAAAAATCTGCATACTTCGATTTCTCGACACACGATTTGCAAACTTGCAACTCATCCTCATACCTGAGGCATATCCCCAACTTCATAAGCTCAAAATACTAGTTTCCATGCATGACCATGCAATAAAGATATTTATTATTTATTAGATATCATTATTCACTCAAATTCATACTTATGAGTTGTCAAAATCAACGGGGTCTTACACTAGCGTTTTGATGTTGTAACGCGGGTTTCGACCCTAGCGTTTTAATGTTGTAACGCGGGTTTCGACCCTAGCGTTTTACTGTTAACACACGGGGAGGATCTCCGCGTCTTGCCTTGAAGAGATTATTACCAAGTAATCTCTTTCTGTCATAGCGTTGCAAAGATCATTATCTTGTAATCTTCGTCTTGGCTCCTTGAGAATATGAGAGTCGTCAGATTGTAACTCCCGATGTTGATTGTGAAGGCCGTTGATTAGAGCTTTCATCAGTTGTCGTGAAGGTCGTCAGATTGTAACCTTCAGCGATCTATGTGAAAGTCTTCAAATTGTAGCCTTCTGGAAGTCGTCAGATTGTAACTTCCATCATCTGATGGGGGATAAGCTATCTATTGTGATTTTTAGACAGCCTACAGAACCCCCTCCAAAGTTTTCGAAAGTTCGCGGTTGACTGGGACGAATTTTCGGAATACTTTGGATCTTAACTCTGATCTTGGAGTTGTTGATTCCTTGTCGTAAAGGAGTTGCTCTCTGCACTCGCTTTGAAGGCATCTTGGTTGAAGGGATTTGTCACATAGAACATGTGTGAAGGTATGCGCCATTATCCTGCTTCTGGAATGTGGGGGCGGACTCTGCATTTTGAACTTGAGACGCGGGTGTGACCTCGACGTTCGGTTTTTGCGTCGCGGGTCTGACATCGGCGTTTTGACTTGAAACGCGGCTGTGACCTTGGCGTTATGGTTTTTGCGACGCGGGTCTGACATCGGCGTTTCGATGTGAGACGCGGAGGTGACTTTCATGCATTTTTGACTAAGTCTTTGAAACTTGTCTTCAGCTCATCTGTTTCAAGTCTCGGCTCATGTCCATTAAGCTGATGAACCTGCAAACATGCATAGGATTTTTGGCAAACCCTCAGCCGTCAACGGATTTGATAAGCCTTTACCGACTACCGTTTGAATCGGGCTAGCATGTGGATTGTCTAAGTCCGTTCCACACGTAACGTTGTGCTAAAAGAATGAACTCTCTTAGTCTTAGTGCTATGATTTTGAATACATAGACTTTGTCCTTTTTACGGAAAAAGACTAACCGGCGACGCGTGTTAGGCGTAGACTTATCCCTACTTAGGATTTGGGATAAAGTTCCCCATGCGTGTAAGGCACGGATTTTGGTGTCTTTTTCACGGCAAAAGACTAACCGGCAACGCGTGTTAGGCGTAGACTTATCTCTAATTAGGGATCGAGATAAAGTCCCCCATGCGTGTAAGGCATGGATTCTGGTGTTATTAATAACAACCCGCTACGATGTTGAATACGTAGACTTCACCATTATTACGGGAATAGGCTACCCGGCAGCATGTGTTAGATGCAGACTTATCTCTAATTAGGGATCGAGATAAACTCCCCCATGCGTGTGAGGCATGGATTTTTGTTTGCTGTTTCTTCCTATGTTATTTGAAGCACTGAAGGAAAGTTGAAAGCGCCAGAGGTGTAATATTAACTTGGCATGAATTTTCACTTAGAGTGAAATTCAGAAATTTTCTTCACTATCACTAGGATAATTCCAGAAAATCTTTAATCCACTGGGGATTTTACAATGAAAACTTGCTATTCTTGTTGAAGAAGAATTAACAAGTTTATTGGGGGGTTGACTGTTAGAGATGTGATGTTAACCTAACAGTACTTTATGGACCTATCGCTCTATTAAAGAGAGTCGATAGGTTGATTGGTTGTCAGAGGTGTGATGTTAACGTGACAAGAGAATGTGTTGCGATTGGAGCAACTTTGGGGACTTATCATCCTATTGAAGAGGATTGATAATTGGATTGTCAGAGGTATGATGTTAACGTGACAAGAGAATGTTGCGATCGGAGCAACTTGGTGACTTATCATCCTATTGAAGAGGATTGATAAGTGGATTATCAGAGGTTTGATGTTAACGTGACAAGAGAATGTTGCGATCGGAGCAACTTGGTGGACTTATCATCCTATTGACGATGATTGATAAGTGAATTTGTCAGAGGTTTAGTGTTAACGTGACAAGAGAATGTTGCGATCGGAGCAACTTGGTGGACTTATCATCCTATTAACGAGGATTGATAAGTGGATTTGTCAGAGGTTTAGTGTTAACGTGACAAGAGAATGTTGCGATCGGAGCAACTTGGTGGACTTATCATCCTATTGACGATGATTGATAAGTGGATTTGTCAGAGATTTAGTGTTAACGTGACAAGAGAATGATGCGATCGGAGCAACTTGGTGGACTTATCATCCTATTGACGAGGATTGATAAGTGGATTTGTCAGAGGTTTAGTGTTAACGTGACAAGAGAATGTTGCGATCGGAGCAACTTGGTGGACTTATCATCCTATTGACGAGGATTGATAAGTGGATTTGTCAGAGGTTTAGTGTTAACGTGACAGGATTTGTGTACTTGTGACTTGCACAAGGTTTTGGGAATTAACGTCTCGCTGGGGAGACTTGCTAGGTGAGTTTATCATCAGAAGCGATGAGTTTTGATGCTCGTGATTTGAATAAGATTTTGAAGACTTAGTGTCTTGCTGGGGAAGATTACGATTTGAGTAATTTTGAGGACCTATCATGCTATTGACAATGATTGATAAGTTGATTATCAGAGGTGTATTGTTAACGTGACAAATTAGGAGTGATGCAATCTGCATTCATACTCTGTGGGGGTGATGATCATCAGAAGTGTAATGTTAACTCGACGATATGAAAGATTCGTTACTCTTAATCCAATGGATTCCAAGTAACCAACCCCCAGTCTTGATTAAGGCTTGGCAGGGGAATAAAAAGAGGTAGACAAGGCACATCACTTAGTGAGGCACTATCCATGAAGTCGGAATAGAGGCACATCACCAGGTATGCTATTATCTGATGAGTTTGACTATCAGAGGTAACGTGTTAACGTGATAGTTTTATGGACCTGCCATCCTACTCGAAGAGGATTGGTGGGGGAATCAGGAGAAAACAGACTATCAGAGGTGATCATTAACATGATAGTTTTAGTGGACCTGCCATCCTATTGAAGCGGATTGATAAGTTGATGGACTATCAGAGGTAAATGTTAACGTGATAGTTTTGTGG
>BQKN01065102.1:37035-63015 GCA_022839385.1 Asparagus kiusianus
GTGAAAAGAGAAAATCTCAGAAGAAAGGGAACATAAAAGAATGAGTCGGCGAGCGCAGGACAGAATAAGCCGACCCGCGCAAGCGCGGTATGGATCAATCCGACCTGCACAAGTGCAGGTCAGATCAATCCGACCTGCACAGGTGCAGGTCGGATCTGATCCGACCTGCACAGGTGCAGGTCGGATCTGATCCGACCTGCACGAACGCAGGTCGGATCAATCCGACCCGCGCCGCGCAGTCCTGATCCCGAAACACGTTTTGACGGTTTTGATGCTGTTTTCGCAGGTTTTATCTGTTCCAGGGGTTTCTAAC
This sequence comes from Asparagus kiusianus, assembly GCA_022839385.1. NCBI lineage: Eukaryota > Viridiplantae > Streptophyta > Magnoliopsida > Asparagales > Asparagaceae > Asparagus > Asparagus kiusianus. The sequence goes on from BQKN01065102.1 coordinate 37,349, forward strand.
TAACTTGACATCATCCCCAAACGTGGTTAGACTATTTTTAACTGAAGATAGAGCCAAATCACTTGTTCTCATCCAAAATAACCGCATCCGGGGCCTATAAATACGAGCCAAAGGCCTCCATTTTGGAGAGGCGGAGTTATTATCAAGACGTGGAGGTGCTGCTGGATTGAGGAGTCAAGGAGCACGAATTTCAGCGAAGGCAAATCAGATCCCGGCGAACTTCGGCATAAAGAAGGAGCTATTCGAAGGATCTGAACCCCGTCCGTCCGTCCGTCCCTTGAGATTAGGCTTGGTCTTAATCTCGAGAAGAGCACTGATTTCGCTTGGTCGATTTCAGCGCTTCAAATCAAACATTCCCCCGGTGAAGGCGAAGCTCTGCCTAATTTTCCATCAACCGGATCCAGATCTAAGGCGGTCCACGGATAAACCCCGGCACAGGCAAAGACACCCACGCAAGCAGAAGACCGATAAACGATCTCCCTGCGTTTGTTTGATAAAGTTGTAAACTTGTTTTATTTTCATTGTGTAAGGAGATCTTATAAAAAGATCAACTTTATATTGTATTCGAGTTTATTGTAATGACTAAAGTTGTAATAGATTCGATAGCAATGAAAACAGCAATTTTCGACGCAAACAGGTTGGACTTACCAACTTTTTCATCTTGCAACAAACAAAATGTTTCATACAAAATGCATCGGACCGGAGACTGGAGCAGTTACAATGTTTAGGGTTTGTTTGGGATATGTACCCTTCATAATATATTTACTTTAGGGTTGATGAATTATTCCTAACACTAGACTAATCCAGTATAAAAGGCAATTCCTAAAAACAGATGCCAGTAAATACAATACTCAATAAATTAACAAAGCCTGTCAAGTAATAAAAATATTTGTCCCATAAAAACCTCTATTATATGACCCAGCCCTTAAAAATATAAAAGAGGGGCAATCTCAGTAGGGCTAGACGTAAAAGTTATGAGTTCAGAAAGACACACAACCTGACGACAAAAGTAGTGCTTTGGTAGTCTAGTTAATGGGCCGGCCCATTACAAACATACAAGAGGAAAGGTTAAAAGCAACTCCGGCCTGTAACATTTTCATGGTGCGGCCTATGAACAACGCCCTCAGCCGACACAGATTTGTTGCTGACTTCTTGCTCTTTAATTAATCTTAGTTCAAAAAGACACAAATTTGTTGTTGATTTCTTGCTCTTTAATAAAAAAAAAGGAAAAAGAAGAAGAAGAAGGAAGTACCAAAACCTTTTCACATGCACAGAGCCGTAACAACACAAATGAGCAACTCAATCATGATATGAAGCATGTCAATGGTTCTTGTGTTGCTATCGAAACTTCAGCATCAGAAATTATAGAAAGAAGCAGTTAACATGTCATTGGTTCTTGTATAAGGCTCATAGTTTCATTAAAGGGATGTTAATGAAACATACTGGCTGCAGTGATGAATTCACATGACATAAGGACTATAGAGTATAGACCAGAGCGCAAAGACCAAGCCTCTAAATAACAAAAGGAATACCATAGCGTGTCAGAGAGGGTGTGTTGATACCTAACGTGTGAGGCGAGAGGTGGAGGGGGAGCGTCGGCTGTCGTCGAGGGAGGAGAGCATGTCGATACCGGTGGGAGGTGGAGCTTCTTGACGAGGTGGGTGAGGTAGGAGTGGAGGGAGCGGAGGAAGGAGGTGGTTGGGGGTCAGAAAAGGAGGGCGGTTGGGGTTTTCACGGGTTATTTTTTTTTAAATAAGGGCCAAGTATCCTAGATGAAAATTCCGTCTAGGATATCCTAGCTAATTTTTTTTTTAAATTAAAAATAATACATCCGTCTACTTTATATCCTAAACGGAAATTTCTGTGTAGAATGTTTTATCCTAGACGGAATATTCTAGATAGAAATTTTATACTGTTTTCTTCAAATTTCTAAAGTTTCATGGTGTTGTTTATAGTTTATGGATTTTGTATTGTTTTTGTAAGTTGTGATGTTTTCAAGGTTTTTTGGGTAAATTTTGAACCTTTGAGGGATGTCTTTTTTAACTTTCGTATCTTTCATGGTGTTTTTTGTAAATTTTAAAACTTTCATGTTGTTGTTTGTAATTTGTAGCTTTTATACTGCTTATAAGTATTGACTTTTTTTAGATGTGTTTTTATAAATTTTGAATGTTAAGGATCGAATGGTAAATAGGTTAAAAGTAAATGAGTTGATGACCCATTTATGATCTGATTAGTAAATAAGTTTTTTGAGTCGATCTGTTTATGATCCGACCCGTATTAAGTGATCCATATAGCTCATACTCAATTATAACAGGTCGGATTAGGTTGGGTGGGATCATAAAATTCCCACCCCTATAAACTCTTCTTATATGAAGCAAATCTCATGTTTATTTAAATAAATAAATACTTCTCTTTTGTCAGTCATGTTACAGAGCATACTCATAAGGTTCAATTTCTCATCCCGCTAATTTTTTTTCCGATATAATCATCCTGCGAATTAGCACTATATAATTTTTTTTTTTTACTATACTCCATTTTATCATGTGAAATATTACTTACAACAAGCATTGATTTATATGGGATTAGAAACAGGGGTTTTTTGCCTATGAACCAATGGTTCTACCCACATTTATTTTTAAATCCACGGGCTTCCATAATGCCCAATGGCTGCACCTAAAAAATCCAACGTGCTTGTATTCATTCATCCCTCTTTCCTCCCTCCTCCTTCACTGGGACCCACCACCATCCCACGGATCGCGCACCCACACCGCTGCCCTCGAGTCCGAACCCGTCATCTTCGAGCCTGACAACGCTCTCTTCGATCCGAACCCGACCCGTAAGCATACCCATTTCTATTGTTTTCCTCATACTAACTGGAATAATAAAAAAGAAAAACATTGTCCTATCACATCCTAGTCGGTTGGTAGATCAAGACCAAATTAATCTTGTCACGCTAGTCCGAATAATAACTGGTCTTCGGATCATGGAGCAGCCTCATTTGCACCCAATCGACTAGAGGATCCAACTTTAACCCGAGAGAAATTAATGCATCTAATAAAACTGCAAAAAGAAATCAACCAAGTGGGGGAAATATATAAATAAACAGTTCATATTTTAAAAACATGTTATACATTGAGCTCAGGTCTAATGCAGCAGGTCATCAACAATCTGATGGACGTAACGAAACCCATTCCTCACAAGCACATTTCCTCATTGCTCGGATCTTCAGTACAAAATTTTCTTTCTTAAACTTCATAATTTTCGTATATCCGATCGATGTGGGACTATTATAGACCTGACTTTACACACGGACTAACCCACTCGTGATCAGACATGGGAAAACCCCGTGATTCAACGTCCAGACACGAAACCACATATCACAATGACAACAGAGAATTTAACAACCTTGACTATAACTTAGTCTTCCGCTATAATCAAGCAAAAAGAATCAGACTTGACAGTAACAAATATGAAACAGCCCACGACTCTTCAAATTAAGAGAGCGACCTCAAAACACACTTCCCCCATAAAAAAAAACCCACCCTACGCTATACAAACTATTTAATCTCTACTGACCATTTACACCGTCAAAACCCTGCCGTATACTTAACCCCGGTCGACGGCAACCACATATCCCCCTTAATGAACTGCGCCACCGTAAAATTGGCCACATCAGCCGAACGGTTGGTCGCGTGGTAACCCGGCCACTTAACCCTATTTGCTAGGCCTGATCCAGGCCCATAATTCATGTACTCCACATAATATGATGTGTTGAGCGCGAAGTCGTCTTGAAAAGGTAACCACCCTTCAGGCCTAATGGCATTGCCTAAATAAGATTGCATAACTATCGTTCTCGAATACTCCTTCCAAGGCCTACCGAGATAGGTGTATGTTTGGTTCAGATTGTTAATGAGATCCGCATCTGCAGTAATGTTGCATGATTGGATAGCAAATCCTGTGTTTTGGTTAGGATCTTTGCGTCCCTGGGCGGTAACGGTGTTTTTCTGGTTGGGTAACGCGAGTCGAGCTAGGATTTTAGAGTTCTGGATGACGGCAGCAGCGTTGCCAAAGATAAAGTCGACTGTGCCTGTGATGACACAGTCTCGATAGAACTGACGGAGGGAATGGGTATAGAGCGTGTCTTGGTAACCTCTGAAGGCGCAACGATAATAGACTGATAAGTCTGAGTCTGAGCGAAGGGCGACCGCTTGGTGCTTTGAGGGTCCGGCGGTGTTTTCAATCGTTAGGTCCCGTGCGATGAACCCTCTTCCGGATATACCTGTAGAAGAAGGAGACATTTAAAACATTGGTTACCTATCGTTCAAAAATGTGTGAAACAAAAGAAAAGGCTAATTTTCTTACAAATTTTGGGTAAATTTTAACAAAACACTTTAACTAAGTTTCGCCTATTTTGAGATAAAAAAGCTAAAAAGTTTGGAAATGTCACTTAACCCCCCAAAACTTTGAAGTATCCCCCAAAGAGTTGGGACTTACCTAAAAATAGATTTAGAAAAATGATTTAAGTTTTGGGAGTCAAGGGGGCATCTCCCATTTTTTGCGGGTTATATCAAAATGGGTCAAGCTTCTTTTTTGTGAAATTTACCCTAATGACCTGTTTGAGAGATCACTAAAAGCTTTACATTAACTACTAGTTTGATAATAGTCAGATACTTCAAATTCAAATTATAGTAGGCACTTTCCTACTAGGCAAATATGGGCCAATTTAAGAGTAGCCGACAAAAATCTCATGTGCTAGAATCCTGACCCCTAACTGACAAGAGTAAGAACAAGTCAAATGAATAATCCAGTGAAAGAATCACATCTCCACTTTAGTCACGTATCACATACTTTCAAGAGTATAAGAACAAGTAAAATGAATTATTGAGAACACAAAATTTCTTCTCCGTGCTTGATATAGAAGAAAACAGAGAAAAGGAGAAAGATCGGTGAGGAGAACGTGACATGAAAATGATTGACATGAACTTTGGAGAAAAAGAGATCTCGTGGCTCCTTATACTAATAAAATTAAGAACTTGATCTAGATCATCCAAAGGATGGGAGAGAAGGAAAAGAAATGTTTTTTCTGACCACAAAAATCGAACTTATCGAACACGTATGTCGTTGTAGCGTAATCATAAATAGTAGGAAATAGATATGACGGCAGGGGCACATGTAAGGGGATTTATGAATAAAGTCACAACTTCGAAGCCTGCTCACAAGAATCACATTATGAGTCTTAGATTTTTTACTGAGGATGATGAGTCTTAGATTTTTTACTTTACTAACTTCAATGAAAGTTCATATGCCTATCGTTGTTGCCTCTAAAAATAGTTTCCGAACTGGCAAACTTAAATGAGACCATATCTATAAAGATTCATCAAACTCCTAGTTCTGTCAATAGACAATAAAGGGTGCACTTTTTAAAACTGACTTATTCATTCTGTGTAAAAAAGCATAGGAGTGTAAGTATTTGATATATACTATGAAATAAGATACAAATAATTAATGTGGGACAAAAAAATTAATTTGCTCACCGACAGTAGCGGATCGATAAGTGGTCCACCCGTCGACGACGCTCCTGTCGCCGGAGATCACCGTCTGATCCATTCCGTCCCCAATCAGCATTATCATCCACTTCTTCTTCTTGATCTCCACGTTCTCCACGTAAACCCCCTTCTTCACGTAAATCACAAACCTCACCTCGCTCTCCGCCGGCGCCTCCTCCACCGCCTTCCCCACCGTCGTGTAGTTCCCTGTCCCGTCTGCCGCCACCACCACATCCGGCGTCACCCCGCCGGGTCCCATCTGCATGCACAACCAGTGGTGGTGGCCCACCCAGGATAACAATTAATTATCATCGGCGTCGTGTTCGGAATCCACATCGACGGTCTCATGATTTTTTTTTAGTGGTTTTTGCTTTTAGACCCATTTGTTTACTCCTATTTATCTTTAAATTCAATTACTATTATTTTTATCTTTAAGCCCAATTTGTTTTTTGTATTTATCTTTAAACTTAATCTCTAAAATATAAAAACAAGTGGTGAAAATATAGTATTTTGAACATTGTGTTTAAAGATAAATACAAAAGGTGAATTGGGCTTAAAGATGCAAATAATAATACTTGTGTTTAAAGATAAATGAGAGTAAACAAATGGATCTAAAAGCAAAAACCCCTTTTTTTAACCTTTTTAATTAGGTGTGTACCCTACGCTAATTCTAGTGATGTTACGGAAAACAATTAATTAATTAATACACGTAAAAATAAATTTTTTTTTAAAAAAAATTGTACAATAAAGCGTCCTGTAATAAATTAAGATGTTACATACCTGCAGCAATCTCCGGTCCTCTGCTCTGACCCATTTCGGGAACCCGTCGGAAGAAACGAGTTTTCTCTTGTTCGACCCGCCGGGGATCTGGGAGAGGGTTCGGGCGACGAGGGAGGAGACGGAGTCGAGGCCGGAGCCGACGAGGGAGGCGAGGAGGGAGGAGGTGCCGGAGAGGGACTCGCGGCACGTGTCCTGGTTGCCGAGGGCGGCGGAGAGCCAGGTCCTGAGGTCGGAGATGCGGTCGCCGGAGCCGTGGGCCGGGTCGAGGCAGAGGGAGAGCTCGGTGGAGGAGAGGTCGAGGAGGTCGAGGCAGTCGGAGACGGCCGAGGACAGGCGGAGGTCGCCGCCGTAAAATGCGCCGCGGCGGGAGAAGGAGGAGATGGTGGAGATCAGGGTTTGGATGACGGAGAGGGTGGAGTGGAGGGTGGGGGCGAAGGGGGAGGAGGGGGAGGGGGGGCTGTTGAAGGAGGCGGACGGGGTTTTCGAGAATGACGTGGCGCATTCTGGCTGGAGCCTGGTGGGTGACGGCGTTAAGGAAGCGGTTGGGGAAACGGGGAGGAGGAGGAGGAGGAGGAGGAGGAGGGAGGTGACGGCGAGGAGAGGGGAAGGCATGACGGCGTTAAGGAGAGAGAAAGAGGAAGAGGGGGTTTTAGTGGAGAGAGAGAAGGGCGTATGGTTGGGAGCTTTTATAGAGTCGAGCGCCAGAGAGAGGGAGAGAGAGGCGATGGCGATTGATTAATTTTTGTGATTAATGAAGATTTTGGTAGCGGATAGAGGGATTGCAAGTAGAGAGAGAGAGAGAGAGAGAGAGAGAGAGAGAGAGAGAGCGGGGCGAGGATTGTGGAATTGGCGCGCTTTTAGTATTGGGGGTGTAATGATAATATTATGATAAACTCAATACTAAAAAACATTTCGCTGCCTTTAACTTTGTTTGGGTGGATTCCCTCGATTTTTCAAATACGACCCTTACATCTTGTGTATTTGTGGGAGCTGCTCTAAAATCTCATTATTTGTTAAACTACTCAGAATTATCAACACAGACGGAAACACCCGTACGTTGAAAATTCCTCGACTCTGTCGAGTGAAAATTTGGCTGTTTTGTAGGTGTTTTTATATAGCTGTTGCGAATTGGCTATTTTAAGTTGAGTAAATTTTTTGGCTCTAGGGATAATTATTTTCAAATATTTACAAACACGGATCATTTAAGAGGGGTATATTAAAAAAGAACCTAAAAAAGCTTTGTTTGATAGGAGAGATAACTACAGATGTGACATATGTGACGGTGTTATAGAACGGCTGTGCATGACAGTGTAGGTAGAGTTGGCAAACTCTTGTTTATACACGGGTGCGTTATCATGTATCTCGAACATTTTAGATATATACTAGGCTTTATACATGTGCATTATTGTTAAATATCATGATTAAGTATTTTTGGCTTATTTTTTAATTAAAATTTGTTCTTCAATTCTACTTTAATAGTTTATGCTCATTTTTGTCTCTAAACTTTAATATTGGGATTAGTTATTTTCTTTGATGCTTGTTTAAATGGGGTACACTCAATTTAAATTTTCATGTTAATATTTGAATTGCTAGAAAAAAAATATAATTTGAAGCTAATTTTAATTTTTATATTATTTTGATTAACATGAAACAAAACTTTACTTGAGAAAGTACAGTGTTGCAAAAGTAAAAAATATTAAAATAATGTTATACAAGAAAGTTGAATATTTAAAACCAATAAGCTAAAAAAAGTATGTTAAAACGATACAAAATAGAATATTAAGTAATTATTGATAGAGTTCATAAAAAATTATAAATTGAATATTAATGTTAACTCTAGTATACTTTTATATAATAAAAGCATTTGCACAAGCATATAAAAGTACTGAAAAAAACTCATGAAACTCCATTCTAAAGATTTCAAAATTCACTCAAAATAATTAAACTATTTTATAAAATATTAAAAAATATTATATTTTTCTTCTTTCTATTTGATTTTTTTACTGAGCTAATATCAATCATTCCTCACCTTTTTAATTATCTTTTTCCCGAACAATTCTAGAGTAGTATCTTCATCATCTACTCGATTGTGACATAGAGTTGTACTTTTTGTGTTGTTATTGTTCATGGGCTTGTTAAATTTTTTTCTTGTTTTTTAAATTCACAAAGAAGTTAAATGTACTTTTGATATTCAACACAAACTTCTTGAAATACAGACTTTGGTTTTTTTATTTCAATAAAAATAAATATTAATTTCATATATATAAAATTCTTTATGTTCCTAATTTATTAATTAAATAAGATTAGGAACTACCTTTTTTCTACAATGAATTCTTCTGATATGCATCCAATAAGAATTTTTGTTACGTCAATAATATTATATTTGCTCTATCCCTATTATATTTTACAAAGATCTAAACTAAATACTTGTATTTTTATTGCTAATTTACCTTAGATTATAATATTAATGTTTAATCTTTTTAGTATTTGAAGAATAAAGTATGAAATTTATGAATGATTACTAATTTTTCTTACATCTTCCATGAAGAATTCTTCTTTGATTGGGATAAAGTTATTAAATTATTCTTCAATATAACTTAGTTGGTGCTTCTTTAATAGACATACCTCATGTTAATACCAATTCAAATTATTCATGAACGTTTTCTAAATTTTAGATTTATTTCCGTCACTTTCCCATTTGCAATGGAAAGATCTTGATTCTTTTGAATGATATCTCTGAACATTCTGATAGTTTCTCCATACGTAATTCATTGTATTCTTTTACCCTATAAATATTATTAACATCAGATATTAATATTTTGAAATTATAATTAATTAATGCTAAGCTATTATATTTTATAGTCTTTTATTATTTTTATGGATTTAAACATCTATCAATTAATATTACTAATGTGTTTTACTACTCCAACTTATTAGTATAATTTTATGTGGTTGCTTTAATTATATATGTGTTGTGCACAGCGGAACCGAAAGAGCATGAACACAAACGATATAGAATCACAACCAATAAATAAAACAAGAACCAAATAATACAAGATACAGATTTGACGTGGTTCGGCAATGTGCCTACGTCGTCGTCTGACGAACACGTTTTCTTCTGAGGACTTGTTGCCTTGATGGCGTTCTCAAGAGTCACATGTTTAAAACCACGCTTTCGTGAGCACGGGACCTTAACGGGCTCTTGGATACTGACTGGCAGTCCAAGGCGGTCAGTTGTAGGAGTTTTCTCATCATAGAAAGGCTCCGACTTTGTTGTGATGGCGTATGTGACCCCCAACTCGAGTAGTTGATCGGGGTTCAGTCACCGGACCCAAGCACTTTTTGATCGAACCTTTGCCTTGATCCTTGTGCAAAGGACCCAGACGATCCGCCATTAGCTTCTTGCTTTTGAACAAGTCTACGCTGTCGTGAGGCTTCACTGGAAGTATTGGATCAATCAGAATAGGGGCGGAACTCGATGGAACAGGTGCAGAATGTCTCCTGTCTTGACCCTGGCGCGGGTCAGACCCACGGTTGGGAGGGTCGGATTTGAGTAACCCGCAGCTTGGAGGGTCGGATTTGAGTAACCCGCGGCTTGGAGGGTCGGATTTGAGTGTCCCGCGGGCTGGAGGGTCAGATCTGGGTGACCCGTGTTTTTCGATCTTATTGGCCGCTGATTCAGACTTTGGCCTCCAAGTTTGATGCAGTCTTTGTTGTTTCTTGGCTATGTCCTTCTTCTGCATCTTTTGTGCATGCGGCGTTTCTGAATCCGTTCCTCAAGAGTTGAACGGGTCCTTTTGACTTGGATCCATTCACGTGTTGATTAGTTAGAGAAGGAGGGGTTGTTCGCTCGCTGTTGTGGCAGTTGATGCTTTCTGGACTTTAGATCCGCTTTGTAGCGAATCCCGTCAACCGGCTCTAAAGTTTTAGCAAGTTGGCATGCAAGTCGTTAGCGTTGTCTTTGGTATGCCCTCTTCTATAGAATTGGTGTGCCTTCAGTACTCAACTTCCTAATTGAGGAGGAGTGCAGATCTGCAGATCCGGCCTTGTTGGAGGCCGGAGGGCGTTGTAAGGTACAACTACCGCATCAACGGGGGCGTTGATCTTCCTGCGCTTACAAGTAGAGGAGGATCTGGAGGAGGAGGATGACAGATACTCCCCGTACTTCTGTTGGTCGAACTCGTACTCAACCTTTTCTTCAACTGGGATATGGATCCGAGATTGCGACACATCAGCCTTCGTAGAAAGGTTGTCGGCTCCCACTGTGGTCGTCAGTTTGTTTGGTTCAAAAGTTGTTTTTATTATCATTGAATCTATTACAATTTTGGTCGTTACAATAAACTCGAATAAAATAAAAAATTGATCTTTTTATAAGATCTCCTTACATAATGAAAATAAAAAGTTTACAACTTTATCAAACAAACATAGAGAGATCGTTTATCGGTATTCTGCTTGTGCATGATCTTTGTCTGTGCCGGGAACGTTAATATCTGTAGACCGCCTACGGATCAGATCCGGTTGTCGAAAAATTAATGGAACTCCTACTTCACCAAGGAAGTATTCGTTTGAAGCTCTGAAGTCAACCAAGCAAAATCAGTAGCTCTTCTCGAGATTAAGACCAAGCCTAATCTCAAAAAAACGGTCGTACGGGGGAGATACGGATTCAGATCCTTCGAAAACCTTCCTCTTTATACTGAAGTTCGTCGGGATCTGACTTGCCTTCGCTGTAAATTTGTGCTCCTTTGACTCCTCAATCCAGCAATACCTCGCCCTCTTGATAATAATCCGCCCCTGTGAATTGAGCCCCTAGGCCTGTATTTATAGGCTTCGGTTGGGGGTTTTCGGATAAGAATGATAAATTTGGTCATATCTTCAGTCAATAACGGCCTAACCATGTTTGTGGATGATATCAAGTCAGTTGGGAACCCCTGAAACAGATAAATCCTGAGAAAACCGTTCAAAACTATCGAAAACACGTCCGGGGGTCGAAACAGCGTGACATGTGAATTCGACCCACGGGGAACGCGGGTCGGATGCATCCAACCCACGCCGGCGAGGGTCAATTGAGTCCGACCCACGCGGGTGCGGATTGTTAGACCCTAGAGGGGGGTGATTAGGGTCTTATGCTAATCTAATCCGATTTTATGCTAATTAAAACTTATTAACAAGTATATTCTTGCAAGATGACATATAATTACTTATGAGCAAGAATATGCAATATACACAAAGTGATATATCCTAGCAATGAGATATAAGCAATATATGAGCAAGGATATATAAATAACACAAGGGTAAATAATCTAAACAAGATAAAAAATGAGCAATGCACAATAGCGATATAAGATATGAACATAAATATAAATGAACGCCAAAACACACTCAAACACAATCAAATGATCACGGAGTTTGGACCTTCCGTCCTACGTCTCCGTTCCCCACTCTCAGGGAGAAATCTACTAACACAATCCGGTTTGGAAGCCGGAACTTCTACACACTCCACACTCGGTTTTCTAGCTAACCGAAAACTTTACAATCAACACTCTTACAATCCCACTCTACACCCTCTCAAGTGTTGGACCTAGATGTGTCTCCCTCAAGTGCTCGGATACCACCTCTCCCTAGGTTGGTCAACCGACGCCACTCCTCTTGGGACGATCCCTGACTCTCACCACACAATTCTCTCGGTGTACAAGTGTATTACAAAGTGATCCTCACAATAAGCACAATATGACAAATGATTGTTCTCTAATATGGATGAGAACACAATGAAAGCTCACACTCAATGTTATAACTCTCACCAACCCAAATATACTATGTATGAAAATACAATAAGCTCAATGTGGGTGTGTGTTAACAATGAGTGAAATCAAATCTAACTCAAATAGCAAACTAGTAATAATAAGAATATAAAAATTAATAATAAAATTGCTAGAGAAAAGAGTTAGAAAACTTCTCTATAAACATAAAGAGAGGATGAGAAGATATTAAAGATGAACTCCTCAACAGTTGATGCAAACTCCTCCTTGTAACAGCAAACCCCAAAAACAAACTTAAACTCTTTTAAAACTTGTTTTTAAAACATTTCTTGGATTAGGTTGAGAACTGAGATCAATGGGGTATTTATAGCCTCCCAAAAACTCAGCCAGGAACCCCAAACAAAAGACCAAAACCCCCACAGAATCGAAAATGATATTCTGTACAATATAGCTGTTGGGCTGAACGGCGGTCGACCGTGGAAAACTCGTGGTCGACCGCGAGCCAGCTCAGAAACGAAGAAAACATCCAGATACTTTGGCGGTCGATCGTGGCGGTCGACCGTGAGAAAATTCAAGCTGACGGTCGACCGTGGTGGTCGACCGTGAAAGTTTTTGTTGGCTCCGCAGGCTAAAAACAAAGGTGCAGTCGACCGTGGCGGTCGACCGTGAACTGATATATGAATTATGACAGTTTGAAAGCAGTTTGCTGATTTTAAAACATTGTTTAAAAATATCAAATAAATTCCAAAAATTATGAAACTTTGGAAAATAATTGTAGACATGATAATACACATACTACAAAAATTGGTTTTCTAAAAGGACTTCCCAAATAAGAAATATCATCATTTTGCAAAATAGTCCAAAACACAAAAATGTAAACATATGAATTTTGACATTTAGGCTAAACCATGTTTTGAAACTTTACACAATGATTATGTAGACTTAATAAAATATGTATATGATTATTGTTAAGTCCAAAAACTAAGAATACAATATTTTTACAAATACAATAGAAAATGAAACATATGAGTATGTATATGAAAATATATTTGTTTCATATCTAAGTAGTTAAACCAAATCACAATAATAAATATGAAATATGTAATTTCATATTTATAAACATAAAAACCAAAACTTGTGTTGTATATATATATATGACTACATATATATACAAGGAAACCAATAAAATGTGTGTGTATATGATATTGAGCTTAGAGTATCTAACACACATAATATAAAACCTAAACTAGATTACCTAAGCCGATCTTGATCTTTAATAAGCTTGACTTGGTACACTATGCGGATGAAGCTTGAACTTGATCTTTAACTTGAATTGTACGTTGTTTCACTCCACAATTCTGCCAACCTCCGTTTGATATTGTCGTTGAAGCGCTATTCCATCCATCCTCCAATATATTGTTTGCCTAGAATAAATATAAAACACAAACACTAGATAAACAATATTAGATGTAAATTGTTTGTTAAATCATCATAAAAACAAGAAGGCCAATACGGGTGCGGGTCGCATTCGTCCAACCCGTGCGGGTGCGTGTTGACTGACGAGCGCACGGGCCACATGAGGGTGGTTTGAGCGCACGGGACGCTTGGTTTGCCATTCTGGTGGCTGAAGAGCATGTGGGGCCACTTGGCGTTTGTCGTTGTGGTGGTTCGTTGCCGCGTCATTAACGGTTCGCCGATTCGCTTCATGCGCTTGTCTGCGTCGGATAATCCTCTTTGACTTGGATAATCTTCTTCGACTTGGATAATGATGTTCATCACCTTCTTTTTCTCTCGAGCTGTATTCGGGGACCTATAGGTAATTTTTGATGCCTACAGTGTGACCATATTTACCTTCTGATATAAGATGTATAACAAGCAAACTCGTGAAAAAAATAGTGACTTTTACAAGTTAAACTCGGATACGAATGAATTATTGACTTTCCCACAAAAAAGACTATCTCTCAATCTGAAAGGCAGATTCTAACATATTATATATGAAATTCGCTGATATCGATGAGACGAAGTCATCCAGATTGGTAGATCCTAGAAATCACATCAGTATCACCTATTTTTGGCATAAATACGAAAATAATTAATTTTTTATTTTTAGTAATAAAGTTACAATCAGTTTAGATTAGAAAACAAATTCAATTTTGATTCATGTTGGTGGATTGATTTGTTTCTTCTATTATAGATAACTTTTGTAGGGTAGATTTGATACTTTTTATTTCATTGTAATTCTAGTTTTATTAGGAGTCTATTTTGTGCTTCTACTTAAAAAGAGACATATAATCCTAGAATTATTAGATCAATTTTATCAATAAAATTCCTCTTATTAAATTTTCTTGGTAGATTCGAAGATTGTTCTTTGTGGATTTAGAGAACACTCATTAATAGATTTTGAGATATATTACTTCCGAGCTACGTTACTTTCTATAAATTAGATGAATATTTATTTTTTGCAACAAGTCAATCATGAAAACAATAAATTAAAAAAGTACAAAAGCATTCAAATTCTAAATCAAAATTAATGTCGATAGTCCTACAACTAACTTTCAATGTAGAGAATTTAAACCTGCATATCAGATGTCACCATCCAATAGAAAACTTGTTGCAATAAGTCTCCAGATATAACTAGGATTATTTCTATGTAAATGGCATAAAATAGCCAAAAACGATATAAACTACAAGAGGTTCCGACGGATTATTCCTTAGAAGTATTGAACATTTCTAGGATATTATAGAATGATCCTAAAATCATACAAACACATGCCAATAAAGAAAATCTCAAAAATCCTAAAATATGTAAAATCACAAGAAAAACATGGACACAAAAAGACCCTTTGGTAGATTATCAAGTACTCTACCAGATGAGCTACTAGAGGAAGACATTGGGGAGGTGATTAATATGTGATTATAGTCCCACATCAGATTAGATAAGAAAGAGTGATGAGTTTAAATAGAAGTTTGAGTCAAATACCTGATAACTATAGCTTTTAGGTTAAAATTGATTCCTAACTTCTGTTTAAGGCCCATAAACGCTAGATTGGGCCCGTTTTCTCCCCCAACAATGATATTAGAGCTAAGGTCATGGTCCAATTAATTAAAAAAACAGATGATCTTCGATGTGAAGCCCGAAGGTGTCGGGAGAATCCACGGGCTTTCGTAGGAGTGATATAGTCTAGTTTGTCACCATGAGTGAAGTGGTGAAAGTTTTTACGGATGTTTGATAGCTATGTGCTGAATGCATAGTCTGGTTAGCCCCGAGTGAAGTGGTGGAAAAGTTTATGAATTGGTTAGCCCACAAGTGAAGTTGTGCAAAACTTAGTGAATTCCGTGGAAGATTGAATTATAGTTGAATAGAACTATACTCACAAATTAAGGGAGAGTTATAGAGGTGATTAATATGTGAGAATAATCCCACGTCGGATAAAATAAGAAAGAGTGATGAGTTTATATAGGAGTTTAGGTCAATGCCTGATAGTTATAGATTTTGGGTTAAAATTGATTCCTAACTTCTGTTTAAGACTCATCAACTCTAGATTGAGCCCGGTTTCTCCCGCAACAGGCATGAGAGTTACCAAATAATTTGTTTTGTTTTTCTCAAAATAAATAAATAAATAAATAAAATCCAACTTAGTTGACTACATAACACTTAAATTTGAGTGAGCCTAACAGAGTGAAACACAGAATTTTTATTACCAAATGTTTTTTATGTTCTTATTTATGAGTGACATTTAACAGAAGTTTTATTCGAATAGCTAAAGAGAAACTTTGGCTTTATAAACTAATGAACCAATAGATGAAATGATACTAATAACTTTGAAAAGGTTGCCTTTAGTGAGATGAATCGATTCGCATAGAGGACTCTAAAATTTTGAGAATAAAACTCTTATTAACTATTATGATTTTTCTCTTTTTATTAACTATTTTGAGAATCTATGTTTCATGTTGCTATTCTTAACTATCTAGATTTCAAATTTCAAAAACCACCCATATCTATCATTCTCATATCATACAACCACCCATACACTTTTTCCATCCATTTCTTCATACAAAAAATTATAGTCTAACTATTTTATCCCTACAAAGCATTAATTTTGTTGAATTTTAGGTGTTAAGATTAAGTTTTATGAATTTTTGGTATCAAAACAAAAATTTGTTGAACTTCAGGTATCAAAGCTAAATAGCCCATATTATTTGATACCCCAAAATTTTTCTTTGCCCACCCCAAAATCTTTTTCATTTTTAACTTTGATGTACCCAAATTACTATTTCGTCTAAAGTTCAATAAAATTTAATTTTGGTACCCGCAAAGTTCAAAATAATGTAATTTTGATGCACCAAAACTTAACAAAAATTATTTTAGATGCCCAACGTGTTAGATCTACATCATAAAAACTTGAGATCTAAAACCATATAGCCATGATTAATTCAAAGAGATTAACAAAAAATCAAAAGAGCGGAAGCTTATACCTGAATCCATAGAAGAAATCTTGATTTGGGTTTTTGATGATCTTCTAACCTTAGGGTTTCTCTAAATCCGAATTTCTCTAGCTAGATGGGGGTGTAGAGAATTAGAGAATCTTACCCTAGGTTAGGGACCATAACCCCTTATTTATAGATGTTGTACTTTTGTAATTTAGCCCCTCAATAAATCACAATTACAACCTGGTATCTGCACATATAACCCCATGATTTATTTAAATACCCATTAACCCAACTTAATTGATCACTTTAGTGGGTTATCCTGAATGATAACAATACACAATGATTAATCATATGTGCCCACAAATAGATTTATTAGATTAAATCCAACAATCTCCCACTTGGGCACCATATGATTCCTTAAATTATGTATAACCTTATGAGCTAAAAAATTGCTATCACTGAAAAGGTATTTCCGAACAATCTCGTCCATTGACTATATCAATATAGGATCAAAGCGGTCTTCGTCACATTTATCGTGACTGGACCCATCAATGGTCACATATACCAATACAATCAAACGACATAGATCAATCATGGATGTGCAGCATGAAAATTACATGCAATGTGATCAGTACATATCTATTTTCAACTGGTCCTCCTTAATGAGGTCAAAACCAAACATAATGTAACAGAGTGTCTTAACTGAATACTTTATTCTGATCAAACAATACAATTAAACATAAAGCACCATAATTACAAACTCCCACTAAATCATAATATCCTCAAATATTACCACACCCATATGAGCAGTATGCTCATGAAAAACCTTGGGTGGCAATGCCTTAGTAAGAGGATCAGCTATCATGGAGTTTGTCCCAATGTGCTCTATGGATATCTGTCCACTCTGTACCCTTTCTTTCACAACCAGGAACTTAATATCAATATGTTTTGACTTAATTGAGCTCCTGTTGTTATTTGAATACATTACTATAGATTTATTGTCACAATATAACCTTAGTGGTCTTTCAACATTTTCCAAAATGCACAGTCCCGTGACAAAATTTCGCAGCCATATTCCCTGATTGGATGCCTCATAGCAAGCTACAAATTCTGCTGCCATAGTGAAGGAAGCTACTAGTGTTTGTTTGACACTTTTCCATGATATAGCTCCTCCCGCTAACATATAAATGTAGCCTGATGTAGACTTTCTGCTATCTTGGCATCCAGCAAAATCAGAATCCGAATACCCAATGACCTCCAAATTTTCTGATTTTCTGTATGTGAGCATGTAACCTTTTGTTTTCTGAAGATACCTCATAACCCTTTTGACTGCTATCCAATGATCCATACCAGGGTTGCTTAAGTATCTGCCTAACATCTCAACAATGTACGCAATATCCGGACGCGTACATACCTGAGCATACATTAGACTTCCTACAGCCGAAGCATAAGGAATCTTCTGCATTTCCTGAATTTCAAGGTTACCTTTAGGGCACTGATTGAGACTAAACTTGTCTTCTTTAGCAACAGGGGTATCTCCTGGTCTGCAGTCTTGCATGCCAAACCTTTTAAGTACCTTATCGATATAGCTCTTTTGCGATAATCCAAGAATACACCGAGAGCGATCTCGATGTATCTGGATCCCTAATATAAAAGAGGCGTCCCCAAGATCTTTCATCTCAAAATTCTTTGATAGAAATCTCTTGGTTTCGTGCAACATGCCTATATCATTAGTGGCAAGCAATATGTCATCGACATACAGAACCAGAAAGATATACTTACTCCCACTGAACTTGTGATATACACAGTCATCAATAATGTTCATCTCAAAACCGAACGAGATAATTATTTGTTGAAACTTGTGATACCATTGACGAGGAGCTTGCTTGAGTCCATAGATGGATTTTTTTAATTTGCATACCATATTCTTTGGGTCTCCCGACACAAAGTTTTCTGGTTGCACCATATAGATCATCTCATCAATGTCGCCATTGAGAAATGCAGTCTTAACATCCATCTGATGTAACTCAAGATCATAATGAGCAATAAGTGTCATGATTATTCTGAATGAGTCTTTCGATGAAACCGGAGAGAAAGTCTCTGTATAATCAATGCCTTCCTTTTGAGTATAGCCTTTAGCCACAAGACGTGCCTTATACCTCTCCACATTACCGTTTGCATCCCGCTTGGTTTTAAAAATCTATTTACAACCAATTAGTTTTGCACCTTCTGGTAATGGGACAAGTTCCCAAACCTTATTGTCTTGCATAGACTTGTACTCTTCATTCATGGCATCAATCCACTGTTGAGAGTTAGAACTTTTCATGGCCTGAAGGAAGTTGATTGGATCATCTTCCAACATTCCACTACTTTCCTCATGTTCTTGAAGAAATACAACATAATCATCCGGAATAGCATTTCTCCTTTCTCTCGTGGATCTCCTTAATGGCACTGGTTCTTGAGGTTGTTGAGTTTGTTCTTCTAGAACAGGGAGTTGATTAACATTGACATCTTGAGGTTCCGGATTTACTTCTTGAACAACAACAGGTATAGGAACCTGAATATTGTCAAAAGTAACTGTATGGATTGGATCTGAAGCCAATTCCTCCTCAAAAGCAATGTCTCTAACCTTATTTCTCCCCCCAAACTCAACATCCTCAAAGAATGTTGCTGTTCCCGTCTCAAAAGTATTCCTTATAGTGGGATCATAAAACTTAAAGCCCCTAGAGCGTTCAGAGTACCCAATAAAGTAGCTGCTAACTGTTTTGGAGTCCAATTTCTTTTCATTTGGCCTATAAGGCCTTGCCTCAGCTGGACATCCCCAAATATGTAAATGCTTTAAACTGGGCTTTCGACCAGTCCAAAGCTCATAAGGAGTTTTAGCAACTGCTTTACTTGGTACTCTATTCAGAATGTAAGCTGTTGTCTTAAGTGCTTCTCCCCAGAGTGACTCTGGTAAAGAAGAATGAGCAATCATA
The DNA here is from genome assembly GCA_022839385.1 of Asparagus kiusianus. Taxonomy (NCBI): domain Eukaryota; kingdom Viridiplantae; phylum Streptophyta; class Magnoliopsida; order Asparagales; family Asparagaceae; genus Asparagus; species Asparagus kiusianus. The sequence goes on from BQKN01065102.1 coordinate 56,840, forward strand.
CTTCTTACCATATCCTTAAGAGTCCTGTTTCGTCTTTCAGCTACACCATTCATGCTAGGTGAACCCGGCATGGTGTACTGTGGGACGATACCGCATTCCTCTAGGTATCTAGCAAATGGTCCTGGACGTTGTTCACCTGAACCATCATATCTGCCGTAGTACTCACCGCCACGATCAGATCTGACGGTTTTAATTCTTCGGTTGAGTTGATTCTCAACTTCAGCTTTATAGGTTTTGAACATGTCCAGAGACTCAGATTTTTCATGAATGAGATATAGGTGCCCATAACGTGAGTAATCGTCTATGAATGATATAAAATATTGTTGACCATTCCAGGATTCCGTAGGGAATGGCCCACAAATATCAGTATGTATCAATTCTAAGACATCCGAAGATCTGTTGGCACCTAATCTCTTAACTTTGGTCTGTTTTCCCTTGATACATTCAACACATATGTCGAAGTCCGAAAAATCAAGGGAATCCAAAATACCATCAGACACAAGACGCTCAACTCTACCTTTTGAGATATGACCCAAGCGCTTATGCCATAATGACGTCGAATTTTCCTTATTTAATTTACGCTTAGTACCACGCGATTCCGCATGCAAAGTTTCATTATAAGAAGCAATTGTATCAAGCAAATATAGGTTGTCAAAAGTACTTAAATAACCGGTTCCCACAACATTTGAATTAAAAGATAAACTGAATTGATTGTTTCCAAATGAACAAGAATAACCTGATTTGTCCAATACAGAAACTGAAATCAAATTTCGTCTAAAAGACGGTACTACAAAAATATCTTTTAAATCCAAATAAGAACCAGTTCCTAATAGCAACCTAAAATACCCAATTGCTTCCACATCTACCGATTGACCGTCGCCCACAAAGATGTGTCTTTCAACATCACTTGGCTTTCGGTAGCTCAGGCAACCCTGCATAGAAACACTTATGTGAGTAGTAGCACCAGAGTCTAACCACCAAGTGTTTCTAGGTACTGAAGCTAAATTAACCTCAGAACAGACCAAAGTAAGGAACGTACCCTTATTATCACGCCAAACGTGATATTTTGTACAATCCTTCTTAACGTGTCCAGGTTTGTTACAGAAGAAACAACCATGATTATCCTTATGTTGTTTCTTCTGAACTGGACCCTTAGCAGCTTCCTTATCATTCTTCCTTTTCTTGCCCTTATCCTTAGAGGCATAGGCCAAATGAGCACTTTCTGTCTTATCTTGCTTCAACCTGTCTTCTTCTTGCACACAGTATGAAATGAGCTCATTTAGAGTCCATTTCTCCTTTTGACAGTTATAACTGACCTTAAATTGATTAAACTGTGCAGGAAGAGACAACAGAACCAGATGCACTAATAACTCATCACAAAGATCGAGTTTAAGTGCCTTAAGTTTTGAAGCAATATGAGACATTTCCATAATGTACTCCCTGATATTTTCTTTGCCCTTATACTTCATTGAAATCAAGCGAGCTAAAAGCGTGCTTGTTTCTACCTTATCGTTTTTCACAAAACGCTTCTCAATTTCGGCAAGGAAATCTTTAGCCTTAGTAATCCCTTCGGATTCTATGCCCCTGAAGGCTTCCGGAACGCCGCGCTTAATGATCATAAGACTCATGCGATTTGAACGCTCCCACTTCTCATGCTCCTTCTTTGCATCAGGAGTGCTTTCCGCATTGAGAGGTTGGGGTTGTTCAGTTCTTAATGTATAGTCAGGATCCATGCAGCCAAGAACAATTAATATGTTCTCTTTCCAAACCTTGAAGTTTGTCCCATTTAGCATGGGAATTGAGTTGATGTTAGCAGAAATTGTTGCAGCAGATGCATTAGCTGAAATAAAACAAAAATGCTCACATCAATAACCATAATCAATAAAATTCAAATAATGACAATCCCCATCCAAGATACCGGCACAACATTAATATCAAGTCTTTGGACAGTAATATTAACTTGTAAGTGATACCTTGTTGCAATGATCAAACATTGACAATAACTCATGTCAAATAATGAAACTATCTTTGGATCGATTCATTATTCACATGTAAACCTTATAATTGTCACACGCTTATCATCGTAGATGTGTATACAGTCTAAATAAATATTAACCTTCCTTTGGGCCGATTAAATATTTACACGAAAGTATACACACAAACATCTCACGTTCCTCATGAACAATCTACACAAGAGAGGTTACTTTGGTAACTTCTTGTTTCAATTAATCAATTGGAGTGAGAGACAACCTTAATACCTTAGTATCATAATATTTGAATTAAATAATTGATTAAAAACCGAATTAGATTTAAATTAAAAATTTTAAATCAACTGAATTTCCAAAAACTTAATTGGGGTCTCACAGCTTAATTAGGGCTCATAACTTAATTGAATAAATTAAGTATACCAAAGTGGACCCATGAAAAGCCGAGGCTTAACCATAATGAACACGAAGTTCCCTTAACTTCGAACGCGAGGTTCGACTGTATTGAGTACGAGACTCACTTAAGCACGAACGCGAGGTTCGTTTGAGAACGAACGCGAGGTCCGTTAAAAAAGATGAACGTGAGGTTCGTGAACAAACGCGAGGTTCGTTAAAAATGATGAACGCGAGGTTCGTCTGAAGCACGAATGCGAGGTTCGACTGAAGCACGAACGCGAGATTCGACTGAAGCACGAACGCGAGGTTCGACTGAAGCACGAACGCGAGGTTCGTCTGAAGCACGAACGCGAGGTTCGTCTGAAGCACGAACGCGAGGTTCATCTGAAGCACGAACGCGAGGTTCGTCTGAAGCACGAACGCGAGGTTCGACTGTAGCACGAACGCGAGGTTCGTCTGAAGCACGAACGCGAGGTTCGACTTGAGAACGAACGCGAGGTTCATTAAAAAAATTAAGCTTGACGCTCACCTGAGTTGAACGCGAGGTTCACCTTAGAACGAACGCGAGGTTCGTTAAAATTGAGCTTGACGCTCACCTGAGTTGAACGCGAGGTTCACCTTAGAACGAACGCGAGGTTCGTTGAGCGCGAAGCTCGGTTAAAATTGAACGAACGCGAGGTTCGTTTGAAGCTTACGGCTTCGCCACAATTTGAGGTAACCACCTCCTTAATGTTCGCCACGTTTCACGCACGCACAAACCCTTAGGGTTTCAAATTGAAACCGCCGCCGACAAACCCAAAAAACTTTGATTTTTATTTTCAAAACAGATCCAGAATTGAAAAAAATTGAAGAAAAAAACAAAGAAAAATCCAAAAAATTCCAAAAAAGTTACTGTTCACCGGCGATTTTTCAGTTACCGTTCATCCGAAAATTTTCATTACTGTTCATCCGAACAAAAAATACTGTTCATCCGAAAATTTTCGTTACTGTTCGTCCGAACAAAAGACTGAATCTTTAACCAGAGATTTAAGATCAACAAACCCAATAAAACTTAAATCCCTAAGAATTAATCAAGGAGGCTCTGATACCACTTGTTAGATCTACATCATAAAAACTTGAGATCTAAAACCATATAGTCATGATTAATTCAAAGAGATTAACAAAAAATCAAAAGAGCGGAAGCTTATACCTGAATCCATAGAAGAAATCTTGATTTGGGTTTTTGATGATCTTCTAACCTTAGGGTTTCTCTAAATCCGAATTTCTCTAGCTAGATGGGGGTGTAGAGAATTAGAGAATCTTACCCTAGGTTAGGGACCATAACCCCTTATTTATAGATGTTGTACTTTTATAATTTAGCCCCTCAATAAATCACAATTACAACCTGGTATCTGCACATATAACCCCATGATTTATTTAAATACCCATTAACCCAACTTAATTGATCACTTTAGTGGGTTATCCTGAATGATAGCAATACACAATGATTAATCATATGTGCCCACAAATAGATTTATTAGATTAAATCCAACACAACGTTCAATAAATTTAACTGTAATACCTGAAGTTCAAGCAAAAGTAAACCTATGTAATGATAAATCTGTCAAAGTACATATATGGTAATATGAAATTAGGGTAATTAAGAATAATAACTATGAGCAGGGCTTAAGTTAGACATGGTCCCTGAAAAAAAAACATATTATAAAATCATTTCGCTCGAGATTCATCAAAACTTTTTGATATATATATTGTAGTCTGAGAGCATCACCAAGAGTGATCTTAGGTTGTGCCTATATTTGAAGAGCAAATCTCTCATCCTAGAAAATATGGAGCCAAATAAGAAGTAAGTACTCCAACAATACTCCCCAAATAGCTCCATATCTCATGTTCTAGACTAATATAGGGAGTAGGAGGGGGAAAAGTTGCTCTAACAATGTTTCTTATGTTAAGACTAAATATAAATAGTCACTTTGTTATCCTTGATTTGGAATACCAAATCATATTCCCTATATTTAGTCTCCAACATAGGGAGCCTGTTGGAGCAACTTTCCCCCCTCCTACTCCCTATATTTAGTCTAGGACATGAGATATATGGAGGCGGTTGGAGATGCTCTGACTGACTGGAGTTTAAGGTGATAGAAAACCAATCTAATTTCAAGTTTGTTTGTGTTTTTTTAAAAAAAATAAATAAATCCAATCCTATTTCAAGTCGGAACCGACCGAGAGCTGCTTTTCAAGATACAACGCGCGTGCCTCCGCCTCAAGATTCTGAAACGACAGGCTTCATCGCTCTTCTTGTTTGTCCTTAGCTACTCTGTGCGCATCTCAATCACCGTCAGTGCCGCGGAGTTCCAGCGTTCCGAGCAAAATGACATAATTAAGGGTAAAACATTCCCAAAGTCCAAAGGCTTGGATTGTTTTGCATAAAGACCTGACAAACTTTAGAAGTTCAAGAAAATATCTTTTGAGCTTGCAAAATTATATGAAGTCTTTTTGAACAATTGTTTAGGGTAAAGATGTAACTGTGGTTGTTGCTTCAGCGACACAAGTTGTTCAGGGTGATTTTTGTGATTTATAAAGTTTAGGGGCTGGTTAATTTCCTGGTACATAATAAACAATTCAAAGTAAAGGTTTGGGTCGCAGCAAAAGTCATAGCGGACGAGATCCCTTTCAATAAAAAAGAAACTTTGTCCAATATTTTCCCCTTTAATTTTTAATATTTTGTCACCTTGTTTATTGGTAAATTTATCTGTGCTTAATTGTTGTTTATCGAGCTTTATGCATACGAACTTAAGGTAGAACAGAACAGATAATTGTTGTTTATTGGTAATTTAGCTCTTTAAGTGGTAAGTCAACACGGACCACTAGTTTCAAAGGGGTACTGGAGTGGTAAACCTAGATGTCCGTTTTGTTATTTGGTGGAGAATCAGGATCACTTATTCATCAGATGCTCTTTTGCCTCCTCCATCTAGTCTACTCTTTTCCCAAGCATTAGTGCAACTTTTTGGCCTCAATACATGATGGATCTGATCTCTCTCAATGATAGATCAGTTTTCAACAGGGATATCAGAAGTACTTGGAATATAGTGCTACCTTGTTGTTGTTGATGGATCTGAAACAGTCAATTATCTTATTTTTAGAGATATTCAACCTAATCCTGATCATATTGCAGCTAATGTTGCTAGATATACTCTTCTATGTGCAGGTGTTCAGGAGGATATATAGGTTGACCAGAAGAATCCGTAAAGCAGCTATCAAGCTGCAGTTTGATGAACTTGCAAAGAAAAAAGCAGCAGAAGACGTGGAAGAAAATTCTTTGCAGATTAAGAGCTCGCTCTTGCTGGTTGTGTTATTTTGCAAGCTATTTTGTTAAGTGAAGTCTCTTTGTAGGCTGTTATAAAAAACAATCTCTGTGTTTTTAGTCCCCTTATCTTTTATTTTGTAGTCTTTTTTGCTTAGTAGATATGGAGTCGGATCCTCTCCACTACAAAAAAAACAGTGGAGGGACCACTACATAATCACGGCCATTGATTATCTAGTTAATGGCTGTGATTTTTTTTTAGTGCAAATTAGGAATGAGTGCAATACACGGGGGTATGATAAGTGTTAGATTTAGATTATATCATAACCGCCTACTAAATAATCAACGATTGAGATTAAAAACAGTGGTCTCTCCACTACTTTTTTGTAGTGGAGAGGATCCAAATCCAGTAGATATGGCCCAATGCGGGTTTAGTTAAGGTAGGTGTTGAAGGAATTGTGTCCTTTAATCGAATGTGCAATTACTAATTATGG
>BQKN01065102.1:68015-93802 GCA_022839385.1 Asparagus kiusianus
AACTAGAGGAGTTTTCAAGTGAGACTCTCAATCTCTCTATTAAAGAATGCTTTGAACACGCATCAAGAGGTAATCGTTTTTCTTTTTCTTAATCCAATTGATTTATGCAATAGATCCTTCGTTTAGATGTTAGGAAAACGTTTCCTGCAATTCCGCTTAGAGCATCTAAATTCCTACAGGTGTAGACAATGTTCGCTCCTTTTCTTATTTCCCCCCTCATAATGTGTCATCTACTTCTTATGTAAAGCTTGTAATTATTCATTTACACTTTTTTTTAGATATCTACATATATGAACAGGAAACCTCTTCCTGTTTTTTCAGCTCAAAAAAGTCGGCACGTACGGACCATGATTAGTATCTGACCTTTCTTCCCATTTAATAATTTATCCTTAAGATTTGAATCTTTGAATCTTTTTAACTTTTGTACGAATTGTATGTATAATTTCTACTTTTACTTTTAGAAAGAATATTCAAAAGTATCAACAAATTAGTGGGTAACAAAACAACTTGACTGGCTGCATTAAGGGCGCCTACACGTACCCTGCAGTTTTTATCTTTGCGTGTGTTAGCTAGTGCTCCCTCTTCATTAATCACGCACAATTATCTTTTGTTGAAGAGTTGGCATCAATCATCATCGCTTTCATTCAAATTAGTCCCCACATTATCTTTAAACAAAACAAGCACCTCAATTAGCCACATTGAAAGGTAGCACACAGTTCTTCGCGATAAATCATAAGATTAGCTAGTGACCCATCTTTTTCTTCTTCTTTTTTAATGAGTGAATAGTTTGCTTCAACCCGTAGTCCTCAACTCCTCGCCACCTACGTACATACTTGCTTTTATATTAGGGTGGGGTTCTTCAGGTTCGTCGTCATATGCTTGCACGGGGAAAATATCCAGTGGATCAATCTACTACAAAATGTGAAAACGGCGAAGGAATTGTGAAAAACGTGAAGAATAACCCAAAACAGACTCTACCATACCCTGGTGTGGTGTCTGCCATGGGTGTGGTAGAATCTGTTCTGCACCACACCCTCTGCCACACCCATGGTGCAGGGTGTGGCAGACTCGTTTTTAGAATCCTCATTTGTTTGGGAATCCTCCTTTGTTTGGGAGGAATTGTGAAAAACGTGAAGAATAACCCAAAACAGACTCTACCACACCCTGGTGTGGTGTCTGCCATGGGTGTGGTAGAATCTATTCTGCACCACACCCTCTGCCACACCCATGGTGCAGGGTGTGGCAGAATCTGTCCTGCACCACACCCTCTGCCACACCCATGGTGCAGGGTGTGGCAGACTCGTTTTTAGAATCCTCCTTTGTTTGGGAATCCTCCTTTGTTTGGGATTGTGTTTTATTATAAATAGGACCACGTTTTTTAAGGTTTAAAAAGGAGAGATAAGGAGAGAATTAGCATTGTTTTGAGCACTTTAAGAGGGAGATATTGTGAGAAAGTTGAGAGCTTTGGTTAGGGTTATATTTGAGTGATTTTGTGAGTTGTAACCCGTTGTATTTCTCCTCCATATAGTAAAATCTCCCCATCCTCTCCCCATGGACGTAGGCAATTGCCGAACCATGTATATCTCTGTGTTTGGTTTGATTTGTCGTAATTGGCTTGGTTTGTGCAAGTGTATGGCTTTCTTCTTCCGTGATCTCAAGTTCGTTGTGTGTGCGTGCAACGCTTCCGCATAGGCGCGCGACACAAAACTCGTGAAATTTCACAGAATGAGAGGAATTGGATCAATGCGACATCAAAATTTGTGGTTTGCAGCCGCAACTTTCTCATATTAGTTTAAACTAATCTTGCATGGGGAATATGTTCATGAGTATAGGCTGGATACATTGAAGATTTAGTGTTCCAATGAATAAGAGACGGGTGGATCAGTGCAAAACGCTAGTGATTTGTAAAAAAAAAATGAAATGATTCCACGGCGCTTTTCTTTTTGGCCCACCCCATAAATAATGGAGCCGTTCTAATTGAGAGTTTTCTTATTTTGCAAGGAACGTTCTCACATTTTAGTTGAAACTTCTCTTCTTCTTTTAATTATGCATGTGAGATGTCTTTTTAAGTCCTAACTTGTTGGTTTCATACTTTCATGGATAACATAAGAAGACTAATTAACGAGGAGCTCCCATGCATATAACCCTTTATTTGGAGCGCCCATGCCCCATGTGTTGCAATAGTACGTGGGAAGCACATGCGATTTGATCACAATTTCTTTAACTCGATGGATCTTGGATTGAAGTTTTTTTTAGCTTACACAACAAGAGTGTGTTGAGGTGATTAATATGTACGTGAGTATAGTCCCGCATCGGATAAGATAAGAAAAAATGATGAGTTTAAATAGGAGTTCGGATCAATACCTAATAGCTATAGCTTTTGGGTTAAAATTGATTCCTAACTTTTATTTAAGACCCATCAACCCTAGATTGGGCCCGATTTCTCCCTCAACAATGGTATCAGAGCTAAGGTCACGGTCTAAGTAATTTAAAAAAAAACAAATGATCTTCGATGTTATTCATAAGTTTTTCTACAAAAAATAAACTATCTTTATGTTATGATAAATTAATTGAGCAGTCCCATTTAAATACGATTTACAAATGGACGCAACACCTTGTCCGAATATAACATTTAAATATAAATAAGTGCATATATTTCGTGCCTAACTTAGTATCAAAATGTTAAAATGTCGGTCTTTTCTTGAGAGCGGAGCAAAGGTTGTGACAACACAGGGTCCCAGGGACATGGAACGGTAATCGGAGTCAATAAATGTGCTCGTGCCTCCTTGAACGCTTAAAACCCCATAATTAATTTATAGCCCCACATGAAATTATTTAAATTATATAACCAGTTAGTAACTATGATACCGTTTGGCAAAATGTTAAGTGAGACGTTAAAGAGGTTTAACTCTTTTTTAACCTGTTAAATATAAAAAACCTATACAATGATTAAAGTGAGTTAACCTCCATAATTTGCCAAACATAAAAAATATAGAATGGTTAAGCTAACCCCTCTAGAGGTATTAAAATGAGTTAACCACTTAAAATAAATGGGTTTACTAATACTCCTATTTAGTGTTGTGCCTCGAGAAACCAAAACCAATCGCCGAAAAAGATAAAGAACCAATCACAATCAACAGCACAAACAATCCAACACCAATTTTACGTGGTTCGGCGAGATGCCTACGTCCACGGGGCAAGGAGGGGGGAGTTTTCACTATTAGAAATCAAGAGGAACAAACTAGGGTTACAAATCTCTCATAAACCCTCAACAATCAACTCTCAATCTCTCCAATTGCTCCTAGGATAGAAGCCCAAATAAAACTAGCTCAATCTGCTCAAATTCGTCCTTGCTCTTAGCCCTAAAAAACACCCAAAAGGTATTTATAGGAACCCAAAACGAAACGGGTCAGAAAACTAACCCAACTCAAAACCGCATCGTCGGTCGGCCCGGACGGTCGACCCCGATCCATCTTCGGTCGACCGACCCGGTCGACCGGCCTCATCCAGCAGCTCGCTCCAATGTCCAGAGAGTCGTGGGGGGGCCGCGGCGGGCGGCCGGCCCTGATCCAAAAGCCCAGTAACTTCTGTGCACGAATTCGGTCGACCGACCCGGTCGACCGCCCAACCTGTAACCTCAAAATCTGAACCTGAGCCCTGCGCCAATCTCTTCATTTAGAAGGATTAAAAAATAACTCTTCTAATTATAAAGAAAATTGTCAAAATTCTTGTTATTCCCAAACACTAATAATGATCACAATGGCTAAAATAAAACGTATGTAATGAGTTAATAATTTAGTCTTTCGGATTATCAAATAGGTTAACTATGTTAATCTTTCTCCTTAACCCCTCTTTCTTAACCATTTACCATTCGGGGCCTAACTGTATTTAATTAGCGTGCGTGCACTTGTTAACCTGATTAAAGACATGAACGATTGACAAACGACCAACTTAGTCATTAATCATGCATTTGATTCGATTCGGCACTTCTCAAATCAACTCCCCATTAAATTGCGAGTTGACATATGTTTTCTTTCAGCGTACCAACCGTGAGAACAAGAGGACCTCTTGATATCTATATTGAACACCAAACAGGCCACCGAAAATTCATTCGCATTTTTTTAAAATCAGTAAACTCTCTTTTTTCGTATGGTTCTCTTGTATTACATATGTGTGTATATTAATATACGGTGTCTAACTTCCTCATTCCTAATGCTTTTATTTATATAATTAAAACTCGATCCTATAGAAATCTAGTAATTTGTTGGTCTTCGAAAATTGTCTCCAAATACTTAACCCATCATTTTCACACCGACACCGAAATAAGTGGTCTATTGACTTGATTCAAAGGCAAAAAATAAAAAATAATAAAAAAAAAGGATGAAAAGAACAGACGCAAGCAACAAAATTTCCAATCCCAATTTTTCTTCTGCTGTTGTTGCACCGACGCCGTTCTCATTCGTGATCGAGGTTCTCCTGTCACTCTCGCTTTTGTAGTTTGGACGCGTTTAGGGTTTGGAAAGTCTTATTCCATTCTTGAATACGGACAGCGAGGCACATGGTACTATGCCAACCAAAGAGAATGAAATCTTTACAAAAAGAAAAAAAAAGAAAAAAAAAAAAGGATTAACAAAATATTAGAGAAGCAAAAAAGTACAACTTTAGATTTCTTCCCTTTTGCTTTAATAAAACAAATAAAAGTCTTGCGTTTAAAAATTAGAAATCGTATAGAGTTGTAATTGAATACGTTAAGATGGTAGCGGAGTAACCAGTAAAACCGATTAATTTTTGAGTTTTAGTCTATAAAAGGTCTCCAACATACGCATGCATGTTAGAATATAGAAATAGAAGGAAGTTCGATATAGCCAATAAATTATATGCAAAATAAATCCTACGAGTTTGTGTGGGCCATAATGTGATACAGTGATGCTTTCCCCTTTTGGATGCCAAGCGGCCTTTGACGCGTTCAAATTCTTGGAACCCATCTCATTCTTAGTGACCTCTAAAAGTTTGATCCGACGCTGCCGCGTTCAATAAATACGGCCATGTTCTTAGCGTAATAACAAGCATTTATTCCCTCCACATCCCGAGCTATCTGTATTGTACCCAACCAACCCTCTTTATGACGGTGGGGACAAGTTTTATAACCCTGTAAATTAAGACGGGCTCGCTCGGGTCTCTCTGGATCCATGCTAGCTGATTGATTCAGACCGTCCCAATCCCCGTGTTAGCGGTGCTAATGTTGTTATCGGATAGGTCATTAGGTTTGCAGATTCGTGTACTGATCAGAGAGTTGATATATTTTATTAATGCGTCGTTAGGACCTGTTTAGTCGGCTACAAAAAAATAAGAGAGTCAATTATAAGAAACTTATTTACGAGTTAAGATTAGTTGTCACGTGATATGACTCATTTTTAAAGAAACTTATTTTATGATCTTTTTTTTTTTTTTGAAGAAATTGATGAAATTAACTTTTAAAATCGGCTTGGAGAAGATTTCGAGTTAGCAGAGCGCATCGACACTGGTTCACCTACGGAAGGGAGAACAATTTATTGCATGGGGAAAAAAAATTCATGCGATATTTAATTATTGGCTAGTTAATATGCGCAGGAAGAAGAATGATTGGATTCAATGTAATAAACTTCGATTTTATATTGCTTCAAGAATAGATAATTATTTGGGAAAGGTTTTTAAGATGTAGGGATTAAGTGGATATAATTATTTGCTTTTGCAAGGCAAGTTGTAGGGTCTAATTTGTTGTGATGCTTCTTAAAGGTGCACCGTACGTAATTAAACGAGATAAAAAGCATAAAGAAGATCTTAATATGTAAAGATCGTAAAGCTAGCACTGTTGGGTTTTGGTGGTGGTTGTTATTTTTTGTGTTAATTTCAAAACAAACCCTAGAACTTTGGGGTGTTCCATGAAAACCCCTTGAACTTTGGTTTTTTTTTCCTTCTTCCCAGTAGTTTCATAAAGTTTACACACAAAACCCCCAAAATTCGAGAGAATCTCAAATAACATTCAAAGCTTTTGATTTTTTTCCCCACAAGACTCCCCCAAAAAGTGTCTCTTGCAATTGGATCGTAGGAGTTTAGTAGTATCTGTATGTTCAGCTTCTCCTCTTCCTTCTTACTTTCTAGGGTTTTGTGAGTAAAATCAAAATTTCCTTCTTTTTTATTGTTTTGTTCTGTTTTGTTTTTTGTTTTTTTTTTTGGGGTTTTGGGTATTTTGTGGGAAAAGTTTTGGTTTTACAGGGAAAAAGTTCAGAGGCTTTTTGAGTTAAGCTAGAAAACATTACACAAGGAGCTTGAACCGGGCTTGTGCAATTATGCAGCCCATGGGCTATAAGTGTCTCACATAACATACAACAACAATAGAAAGCCTCAGCCCAAGTTTTAGAGCCCAATGAGTTTGGCTAGGAAACATTACATAAGGAACTTGAACTGGGCTTGGAGACATTGTTCGCTTGAAATTAAAAAGTGCGAACTGGTCTAACTCTCTTCAAATTATAAAAACGCATATCACAGAATACAGCTACATTTATCTCCACGCTTACATACTCGTGGCGTATCCGACACTCGGACGGCCCATTGTGCCGAGGCTGAGTAATTTCAAGAGCAGCTCGCGTTGGCGAAAACTAAAACCGTACTGGGCCGTCCGTTTGCATTCTAAAGCGCATATCCCATGTTGGATTTGTATCTAGATTTGATGCCTATGAATTACCCAAATAAATCAGGGAAATATCTCCTCCTTTCTCGGATTTGTATCTAGATTTGTATCTGTAGGGGATTTTATGAAGATTAATCTGCAGAATTAATCACTAAGGCCCCGTTTGGCAAAGGGTTAATGAAGAGGGGTTAAAGAGAAGGATTAATGTACTTAGCCCATTTGATAATCCGAAGGACTAAATTATTAACCCGTTAAATAAGTTTTATTTTAGCCTTTATGATCAGTTTTAGTGTTTGGGAATAACAATGATTTTGACTATTTTCTTTATAATTAGAAGGGTTAACTCTTATTCCATCTAAATAGGAGTATTAGTAAACCCCTCATTTTGAGGGGTTAACTCATTTTAACCTCTCTAGAGGGGTTAACTTAACCCTTCTATATTTTTTATGTTTGGCAAATTATGGAGGGTTAACTCACTTTAACCCTTATATAGATTTATTGTGTTTGGCAGGTTAAGAAGGGGTTAAGTCTCCTTAACCCCTCACTTAACTCTTTGCCAAAGGTACCTAAACGAATAACGGCACCAATGAAAAATACTACAAGCAAGCAAACACCAAGATTTAATGTGGTTCGGCAAATCGTGCCTACGTCCACGGGGCAATCCAGAGAGAAATATTCCACTATGAATCAAGAGTACAATCCCTCCAAGTTACACTTGAACTTGAGGATTAAATCACAAGAGAAAGATACAGTGTTACCTCTATGGCACCAAAACCCTAAAACCCGTCTCACCAAAAATCTCCAACTCCCGTGGAGAAACCAGCACCGTACCCTCAACGGCGTCATCGTTCTGAAGACAACGGCTTTTGAATCACTGCAATCGGACACCCGAGCTATCGGAATCTGAATTTTCTTCTTTCTCTTATTCTCTCTCTTTTTCTCTCTCCTCTCGGGTACTGTAGCGTGGCGGTTACTGTAGCACCCGAAAAATATTCTTCTTCTATCAAAATTTGATCTCAGGTCTCTCTTATGTAGAATTCTCCAAACCTATTCCTATTCCAAATAGATCATCCAAATCCTCTTCTATATAGAATCCTAATTCATGTAGACTTCTTATAGATAGAATTCTAATTCATGTAGACCTCCTCATATGGGCCTTATCTTGGGCTGGACCCACAACAATCTCCCCCTCCAGCCCAAGGAGAGGATATGCCAATATTTAACTCCTCAATGGGAGTTCATGCCGGCCAATCGCCGACATAACTCTATCTTCTCTCTGGAAACGGTCTTCGTTAAAAAATCTGCTGGATTTTCATTTGTGTGAATCTTCTGTAACTTTAGCTCCTCTTTCTCAACAGCTTCTCTAAGCCAATGATATCTCACATCGATGTGTTTTGTCCTGGAGTGGAATGTAGAATTCTTGCTCAAATCAAGAGCACTTTGACTATCAATGAAGATTTGATAATTGTTCTGCTGCAAGCCTAACTCATGCGGAAATCTTCTCAACCAAATCATCTCCTTACCGGCTTCTACAGTTGCAATATATTCTGCCTCTGTTGTAGATAAAGCAACACACTTCTGCAACCTGGACTGCCATGATACTGCTCCCCCTGTAAAAGTGAACAACCAACCTGAGGTAGACTTCCTGTGATCGAGATCACCTGCCATATCCGCATCTGCAAAACCATATAATATTGCCTTCGAACCTCCAAAACTCAAACACAATCTGGAACTGCCTTTCAAATATTTTAAGATCCACTTTACACCTTCCCAATGAACTTTCCCTGGATTAGAAAGAAACCTGCTCACAACGCCAACTACATGAGCTATATCTGGCCGAGTACAAACCATGGCATACATCAAACTCCCTACTGCTGAAGAGTAAGGAATATTCTTCATTTCACTCTTTTCCTTATCTGTAGTCGGGCAAAATTTCTTGCTAAGCTTCAAATGTCCTACAAGCGGAGTACTGACTGACTTAGCATCTTTCATGTTGAATCTATCAAGTAGCCGTTCAACATATTTCTCCTGTGATAACCATAACTTTCTGGCTTTCCTGTCACGAATAATATCCATACCAAGAATCCGTTGTGCCGAGCCCAAATCCTTCATGTCAAAAGCTTTAAATAACTCCTTCTTCAGCCCACCGATTATCTGACTATCCTGACCAACAATCAACATGTCGTCCACATAAAGCAAAAGGATAATGAAGCTAGAATCTGACATTCTCCTAAAATATACACACGAATCTGCAACTATCCTCTGGTAGCCATGACTCAGCATGAAAGAATCAAATTTCTTGTACCACTGCCTGGGTGCCTGCTTCAAACCATAGAGACTCTTCTTCAACCTACAAACCATGTGTTCTTTTCCCTGCACTTCAAAACCTTCCGGCTGCTCCATGTAGATCTCCTCCTCCAAATCACCATGAAGGAATGCAGTTTTCACATCAAGCTGCTCAATCTCGAGGTCTAAACTAGCTACTAAACCCAAGATAACTCTAATGGACGTCATCTTCACAACCGTTGAAAAATTTTCATCAAAATCAATGCTTTTTTTCTGACCAAAGCCTTTCACCACTAATCTAGCTTTGTATTTCTGAATCTCTTTGTAACCATCTTTTTTTAACTTGAACACCCACTTGTTCTTCAAAACTTTTCTGTCCATTGGCAAATCCACCAACTCATAAGTATCGTTCTTTTCAAGAGACTTCATCTCTTCCTTCATAGTCTGGAACCATCTGTCCTTGTCTTTATGAGTATGTGCCTCTTGAAAGCTTTCTGGCTCCCCCTCTTCTGTCAGTAAAGAATACTCTGAAAGAGGATATCTCGTGGATGATCGATGCTCTCTAGCTGATCTCCTAAGTTGTGTCTCTGCAAACTCCTGTTGCTGGTGATGCTCCCCCTGCTGAGGAGCCTCCTGCTCGTAATTCTGATCACCATCTCCCTGCTCTGGTATTTGACTGTCATCATCAACATCATCATCATGCACCTGCTCTATATCTGTAGGATGCAACTGTACTGGAGACGAAACTGGTGTCATATCTGGAATCTTACTAGCAACACTTTTTGACTGCTCTGCTCTCCCAAGATCTACAATAGTCTGATCCTCCTGAAAAATCACATCTGCTCGTCTAATCATTTGTCTCTTTTCTGGATCCCATAGTTTGTAGCCGAACTCATCTTCTCCATAACCAATGAAGATACAAGGAATCGCTCTATCATCAAGCTTCTGTCTCTTCTCCTTCGGAATGTGTGTAAACGCCTTGCAACCAAACACCTTCAAATGAGAATAGGAAATATCTTTTCCAGACCAAACTCTCTCTGGAATATCAAAACCCAAAGGAACTAAAGGAGACCTGTTGATTATGTAGCATGCAGTGCGAACAGCTTCAGCCCAGAAGCTCTTAGGTAACTTCGCCATCTTCAACATGCATCTGACTTTCTCCACAATGGTCCTATTATACCTCTCTGCAACTCCATTATGTTGCGGTGTGCCGGGCTCTGTCCTCTGATGCCGAATACCATGTTTGGAGCAATAATCTCTAAACTGAATGGAAGTGTACTCTCCTCCATTATCGGTGCGCAAACACTTCAACTTCTTTCCTGTCTGCCTCTCCACCATGGAATGAAACTGCTGGAAGACTAAAAACACCTGATCCTTTGTCCTCAATAAGAAAACCCATATCTTTCGCGACACATCATCAATAAATGTGACAAAATACTTATTGCCACCCAAGGACTCCACCTCAATAGGACCACAAACATCAGAATAAATCAAATCCAGAATATTATCTTTTCTTTTAGAAGGCTTACTAAAAGAAACTCTATGTTGTTTGCCAAATAAACAATAGTCACAAGGGGTGAGTGATGAACCTTTGACAAAGGGAATGAGAGACTTCTTTGCTAATATCTGTAACCCCTTCTCGTTTATGTGTCCGAGCCTCCTATGCCACAAACTGAGAGTGTCACCGTCTTGAGTCACGCTCAAAGAATCATATGAAGCCTTCGCTTGAGTCTTGTATAAATTGCAACATGCACTTCCTCTAGCCACCACAAGAGAGCCTTTGGTGATTTTACATTTTCCTCCACCAAATTGAATTTCATATCCCATTCGGTCCAAAGCAAGACCCGAAATCAAGTTGAGCCGTAAATTAAGAACATGCCGCACATTCTTTAAGATCAATGTGCATCCGGTATCTATCTGCAAGTGTATATCACCAAGTCCCACAATCTTCGAGTAGCTAGTATTGCCTATCTTCACATTGCCAAAGTCACTTGCATTATACGACGTGAAAAGGTCTCGATTGGAGGTAGCATGACATGTAGCTCCTGTATCTACTATCCACTCGAAATTCTGACTTGTAACATGCATACAATCTTCTTCCTTACAAGTGAGAATAACATCAGTCTCAGACAAAGTAGCCGTAGTGTTACTGTCAGCTTTTTTCTTCTCATCTTTCTTTTCATCTTTGTTCTCAGCTTGTCCTTTCTTCAATGCCCAACAATTCTTCTTGATATGACCTGGCTTCCCACAATAAAAACAGCCTCTCCCTTTAGACTTTGATCTGCCCTTGGATGTGCCACGACCTCTGGACTGGTCCTTGTACCTGCTCCTGCCCCTGTTCTCCGTGACAAGTGCCTGTGAATTATCTGTGCTGGTAGACTTTCTCCGAGTCTCCTCGTTGAATAAACTACTAGTAACCATGCTCATCGATAACACACCATTTGGAGCTGTGTTGCTGACTGTCACAACCAGTGTCTCCCAACTATCTGGCAAAGAACCCAATAGCAATAAAGCCTGTAACTCATCATCGATAGTCATCTTCATGGTAGCTAACTAATTAATCAAACTCTTGAACTCATTCAAGTGTCCTGCTATGCTGCTTCCTTCTTTGAATTTTAAGTTCACTAACCGTCTCATAATAAACGCCTTATTTCCTGCGGTCTTCTGCTCGTAGAGATCCTCAAGCTTCTTCCAAAGAGACTTCGCATTAGTCTCACCCGATACATGATGAAACACACTAACGTCGATCCACATCCAAATATAACCGATCGCCTTTCTGTGTTGTTTCTCTCATTCTTTATCAGTCATCTTTTCTGGCTTGGCTTCATCTCCCTCAATAGGATCATGTAAATCTTTATAATACAAAATATCTTCCATCTTGGACTTCCATACTTGCCAATTAGACCCATCTAATTTCATCATTGTGCCAAAACTCTCCATCTTTTCCATCACAAAGCACGCCTTGAACCAAGGCTCTGATACCACTTGTTGGGGATTTTATGAAGATTAATCTGCGGAATTAATCACTAAATGAATAACGGCACCAATGAAAAATACTACAAGCAAGCAAACACCAAGATTTAACGTGGTTCGGCAAATCGTGTCTACGTCCACGGGGAAATCCAGAGAAAAATATTCCACTATGAATCAAGAGTACAATCCCTCCAAGTTACACTTGAACTTGATGATTAAATCACAAGAGAAAGATACAGTGTTACCTTTAGGGCACCAAAACCCTAAAACCCGTCTCACCAAAAATCTCCAACTCCCGTGGAGAAACCAGCACCGTACCCTCAACGGCGTCATCGTTCTGAAGACAACGGCTTTTGAATCACTGCAATCGGACACCCGAGCTATCCGGAATCTGAATTTTCTTCTTTCTCTTCTTCTCTCTCCTTTTCTCTCTCCTCTCGGGTACTGTAGCGTGGCGGTTACTGTAGCACCCGAAAAAAATTCTTCTTCTATCAAAATTTGATTTCATGTCTCTCTTATATAGAATTCTCCAAACCTATTCCTATTTCAAATAGATCATCCAAATCATCTTCTATATAGAATCCTAATTCATGTAAACTTCTTATAGATAGAATTCTAATTCATGTAGACCTCCTCATATGGGCCTTATCTTGGGCTGGACCCATAATAGTATCTAGATTTGTTATTTTTCGTAACATTTATATAGCCTAAGTTGTTTTAAAATTGACATGTTAATTTCTTAAACGTGAAAATATTCATTCGAAAGTTCTCACGTTCATATGCTAATTTTATTACTTTCTAACTATTAAGTTTGTTGAGTTTATTGGTAGAACTTTCTAAATTCCATTTCTAAAACAGTATTAGCATACATATCAATAAGAATTTGGGTAGACTTAATAATAAATTTAACAATGTTAATGATTAAGAAAACTAAAACATATAAATGTCAAATAGAAATTTTCAGGCAAAAAAAATTAACGCTTGCATAAAAAAGAATACAGACGTGTCAATTATAAACAACTTAGGGTACATAATTGATACAAAAAACAGCTAAGGGCATATAAGTGGGAAGTGAGTAAACCGATAATGTGTTTAACTGACACTAGCTAAATCGCACGTTTATAATGCAGGTGGCCAAAAATTTAATAGAACTATGTTAGCATTTTTAATTCATCATTTTTTTCCAATCTCTAATATAATATTAAAGCTACTAATTTTGTAAAATTTAGTTATTTGTAAACACGGTTGTAAAAAGGATGAATGATTTTTTTTCTTATTTGGGGGGAGAAAGCATTTATTGAGGGAGTAAAATAACAAAATGTATAAATATTTCAAAATGATCAATTTGCCTCAACAATCAAAGAAATTCCCTAAAAATAAATCTATGGAAGGAAGAATTCAACCCATTCCTTCACTGCTAGCCACATCACTTAACTTTTTATATAATAGAAAATAATAATAAATAGCATGGAAGTATAGATAGTATAGATATCGCTAAAACTTAATAGGAAGAAACTTCTATACACTTCATTAACATTTTTTTTTTGCACAAAAGTTAGCACACATTGGATTACCATACGAAAGAAGGCAATGTAACAGGCACGTTTATGCAAAAAAAAACTAACTGCATAAATTATAATCAATCAATTTCCCAAAAAGTTTAATTGATAGAGACTTCAGTGCAAAAGTAGAGCGCACTTTGGATTAATATGGAACGAGGGTAGTTTAATAGGTCCCTTTATGCAAAAATGAAAAGCTCTAATTTATTAATGAAAACTTTCAAGATTTCTAAATCGAAGTCCCCTCTTCGAGAGTATTTTTCTTGCCTCCCTTCTTCCAAATTACTAATCTGACTTCTTTCAAATCCTAAATCCCCAAAATTGATCTCTGCATCCGTCGATTTCCTCGATTTCGTCGCCAAATCAGCTGTAAGATCTCGCGCTCCCTTCGCTTATCTTCGTTTTTGCCCAAAATTGAAGTGCAAATTATCTGTACATGCGCCGTAGATTGGAATTGTAACGATCATTTGATAAATCTCCACCTAAAGCTTTATTATGATGTGTAATTTCAGTAAAATTTTTGAATTTGTCTTCAACTTTGTAGCAAAACTGCGAACGATTGATTCTTGAATTTAGGGTTTTTTTTGGCAGCATAGAATAGTTAGATATTGGTTTGTTTGGTCGTCAACTAATATTATTGAACTTCCAGCATCAAACATGAACAGTTTTATCTAAAGCCAATCATTTATTTTATGGTAAATATCATTACAGAATAACAGTAACAAAAGGATGGTAATTTTTAAGGTGCAATTTTCTCTTAGTAGTAGAAGACATGTATGATTATGCCTGTTCCTGTTGAGCAACCGAAGAGCCAATTTGTTTTAGAATTTGTATTTGAGGATCGGAGTTAGGAGATGTAGGCCTCAGATTTTAGAACCTGTTTTGAGTTTGAGTTCACTTGAGCATGCAATTTAGGAAATATAAGTATTAAGTAGGGTGGCTATTAGCACGGAGTTGGATTTTGGATACAACTATCGGGTGCACGCGTGATATGATACTGGTATTCTGATGCAGAAGTTCTGTTTGAGTAATATTATTCACATAAGTTACCCAGATCATATATCCAGATTGCAGACACCATATTATTTTAAAATTTTTTGGTTCTTCTCCTAATATATTTAGTATTTACCTAGGTAAATTGGTGAGGGCGGCCTGGACTGATGTTGAGTACTTGGTCAATATGTTGCACAAACCGCCTCTTTCTCCGTCGTTGTTTGTGCTCTTTTTCTTTGGATTTTTAGTACCTAAAACTTTACCGAAATTTGATGCCATCTCTTTTCTATTCCTTTCTTCATTTATGTTGTTATAATTCCACTTCAGAGGTACATCAAGTTCTAACCTGTAACCATAATTGTAAGCCCATTTTTATGCCTGCATGTTATGCTGGCTCTGGTTGCTGTCAAGAAATCATAGGACACAAAAAGCCTTCAAAATATGCAAGTAATGTTTGTAAACCAATTGGCTTCTTGTCCAACTTTAGATTAGGCAATTATTTTTCCTTATTGTATAAAAATGATCACATCATGATAGCTAAGGCATGCTACAATAGAACTTCCTAGTTATTGGTGCATGCTTCACCATTGGGAGAGCATTTTTTTGATTTCTTTGGCCAAAATTTTCTACTGCTTACAGTGTCCTCTATGCTTATATAGCTATGCAAGTGAATATATGCTGACTTCAGTCTGCTGAAAAAGGTTCCATTTTTATGTACCTTTAATTTCTTCTTATATTGCATATTGCAGGTTTAGGTTGTTGTTCAGCAGAATAAGCTGAGGCATATTAAGAGCTTTACTGGTTGAGGATAAAAGCATTGTTTGGAGCTTCATTCTGAGAGTACCTATAGCTGATGGCACAGAGAGCTTGTTTGAAACGTCTCCAGAAGGAGTATCATGCACTTTGCAAGGTGTGTTTGTTTACTTATATATAATCCTTATACATTTAGGAGGCTGACATATTTTATACATATAACCACCTACGGTTTGGTTGAATGCATAAATTAAATTGGATGACTGGTAAAGAAGTTTTCATTAATGTTTTATTTGGGGGTATTTATATGGCTACTTTGTCAGAGAATTGAGAAACGCTCTTTGACCACAAGTTCTAAATAATAAAAAGCAATTTACTGCCTTGCTCTTCTAACGCGCGGAAGTGATAAACCTGACTCCACCAAGGGGTGTTCTCTGAATCCATAAAGAATAATTTTCGAATCCACGAAGAGACAACCTCGAATCCACGAAGTAATATAAAAAAGAAATTTTATTGATAAAAAGTTATTTTTTGGGGTTACATGACTCTTCTTAAATTGAAAAACAAACAAGACCCCTAATAATATTAGAATTACAAAGAAATAGAAAATATGAAATTCTATCCTAAAAAGACTCACGATAATAGAGGAAACAAATTATGAATCAAATTGAATTTGTTTCCTAGTCTAATTTAACTCTAACATGAATTTATTTCCTAATCTAAATAAACTTCAACTTTATTACTAAAAATAAACTAAAAGCTGATTATTTTTAGATTTTAACAAAAACTGGGTATTACTGATGAGATTTTAAAAATATGACAATCTGGTTGTTTCCGTCTCATCGAGATAGGTAATTTATATATATAATATGTCAGAATTCGCCTTCCGGATTAAAAGATATGATTTTTTTACGGAAGTCAATAATACACATGAGTCAGCATTTAGCTCGTGATTGTCCCACTCCTCTATGAAATTATCCGTTAAGTGTCCTACATTAGTCTCCTCTTGTTGAAGGAAGCTCGACCCCGAGCTTATATTTGCTTGAATAGTAGCTTCATCGATAAATATTTTTTTTCTCATGCATCGTTCAACATCCGCCTTGTACTTAGTATTGATTTTCTCCGTTTGTTCTTTTTCCTCCTTTGCTAGGACTTCTTCTGAATCAAATTCGTATTATTCTTTCTCACATCATGTGTATTTTATTGGCGGTATGCGGATGTGCAGTTGACTTGAAAAACTCCTCAAAATATGTTTTATGTTGCTTCTCATGTTCTAGTGCTGAAAATATCATCGAAATCTTCTTAAAATTATTCACAATCTTTGCTTCGAGAGAAAAAAATTCTTCCTCATGCTCCATACACAATTCTTTCATTTCATTTGCCTTGAGCTCTTCACCAAAGAACTTACACATATCATCAATTGTCTCTCTCTAATTTATCCTACTCTTTTATCAGGATAATATTAATATGTGTAACATCACTCACGATATCATGCAAAATATTCATCTCCATTAACATATCACCATTAACATCAGGAACCTCAGGATGAATCTTGATGGTGATAAAATCTTTTTTTTTCGGTGAACGTCCCGTTATCTAGAGAACCTTCTCCTTAGCAACTGTCTTAAATGCCACTGGATCTATGATTGACATAATTGAAGGAATTTTTGTTGTTGCTTCTTAGGTGCTCTTCGTAAATTCAAACTCTTTCTCAGAGATGAATTGAGGTTTATTAGTTTTATCATAATCATGACTAGTTTGATAACTCCTTAAAAAGATCCATGGTGAATGTCCTTCGTCATTCTGCTCAAATTCTCGCTCCACCTTCTTCTCGAGACGGACCGTGTCGGCTACAATAAAAGAATCTTTTAAAGACACCAAAAACTGCTTATAGTTAGAAGGTAAGAAACGGTCTCTTAATAATTTCTTCATCTTTGTCCATATTCAAACTAGATCATTACCTTGATGGTATCAATTTATCAGTATTTTATCCCACCATACAGATGCTTTTTCTTTAAGCCTATAAACCACTAATTTCACTTTCCAATCTTTTGGGATTATCTCATACTCAAAAGACTTATCCACTTTATCAATCTAATCAAGAAAATCATCAGCATGAAACTTTTCATTGAAGGATGATATTTCTAATCCTCTAGTGTCATAATTATCCCATCGACGGCAGTCTCTGCGATCATAACCACGACGTGGGGCTTCATAGTTATCACTGTTGAATTCATCATTGGAGTCGGATCACATCGCTGGTAACCATCAACGCGATTTCGAACTCCTATCGTGTTCAATCGCTCCACTACCGGCGCAAGTCGTTATATGGCAGTCTTCATTTGATTAACATTGGTCTTCAACTCATCGAACTTAGTTCGAGAAATAGAGGTTTCATCGTCTGCCATCGGATCAGAAAAACAAAGCTCTGATACCAATTAACGTAGCGCGGAAGTTATAAATCTCGAAATCCACCAATGTGTGTTCTTTGAATCCACAAAGAACAATATTCGAATCTACGTAGAGACAACTTCGAATCCACGAAGTAATATAAAAGAGAAATTTTATTGATAAAAAATATTTATTCTTTGGAGTTATATGACTCTTGTTAAATAGAAAAACAAACAAGACTCCTAGTAAGACTAGAATTACAAAGAAATAGAAAATATCAAATTCTATCCTAAAAAGACTCCCTATAATAGAGGAAACAAATCATGAATCAAATTGAATTTGTTTCCTAATCTAATTTAACTCTTAACATGAATTTATTTTCTAATTTAAATAGACTCCAACTTTATTATTAAAAATAAGCTAAAAGCTGATTATTTTCGGATTTTAGCCAAAACCGGGTATTACTGATGAGATTTTAAAAATCTGACAATCTGGTTGGCTCCGTCTCGTCGAGATTGGCAATTTACATATATAATATGTCAGAATCCGCATTCCGGATTGGAAGATATGATTGTTTCTTTGCGGAAGTCAATAATACGTATGAGTCAGCATTTAGCTCATGATTGTCACACTCCTTCATGAAGTTGTCTGTTAAGCGTCCTACATCACCTTCTGATGAATATCAAAATATTGGACAGAAAATTACATAGACATGTCTGATAGGACATGACAAACTGATACATAGAAAATTAAAAAAACTACACAACACATAATAAGTGTCTATTTGGCACATCTGGAATTGGTCAAACACAACACTAAAGAAATCTTCATAACTACATGATCATCTGGCAAAGTAAATCAGATTTTTCATGATTAAGTATTTATACTGATTTTTAACTATGTGAAAATATTCATTTCACATACAAGAACAGCAATTCATACAAATTGAGAGAATAGTAAAAGATAACCTTTAGGGAAATATTTCTTGTTCACTGCTTGAGATGAGTGATGAGTGTTATCGTTTGCATTTTGCCTGATCGTTACGTGCCTTTGGAATTGTATGGGAAGGTCGATGGTCAATACATCAATTTTCTAGCCAGCTTGGGGCTTTCCATATTGATTATGTGGGTTCATTTTAACAAAACCTTAAACAGTTTGAGGCTCATCTTTCTATAAATGTGATGCAATAGTGTAAGTTATTTGTTATTGTCATAAATGTCTAGTGTGGAATTTGGTTATCCATACCATTTCCTAAGAATTTCTGATGAGTCTAAAAAATACTAAGCTTGTGAATGAGAATAAGATCACTTTGTCCTAGACTCCTAGGTAATTGGAGCTAATCTTATCTTTAACATTGAGGGTTCCTGTTGTGTCATATCATATGTGCCTTTTGTTCATTTTATAAAATATCTATTTGCATCCTGACGATCTATTTGCATCCTGACGATTACAATTCATAGCGGGATCCTTCTGTTCTCACTGGTGGTTTTTTAAGTTTCTTACGAACTTGTTCTGCTTCACATACTTGCAGGAACCAGTTCCACAGGTTGTAGCTCACCCTTCGCCTAGTGATATCCTCGAATGGCGTAAGTCAATAATCATCTTACTTTTCCTTAATTATATATTCCTTACGGATTTGTTTTCTGTGATATATATTGAGTATTATTCATTTGGGAGATCCCTCACCCTTTTGTTAGTATTGATGTTAGATATTTTCAATGAAAACCCAATCTTTAGAGGTTTATAAACTGTAGATCATACTGGAGTTGGGTAATACTATAAGCAGGTTAATTAGCTTATTCAACAGCTGTTGAAGATCTGTTCTGAAGCTGAACTATATGTATTTTTCTACATGAGAATTAAGAAGCATATATACGTACTGTTTGTTCTAAATGCGGGCACCTATGTATTAATGATCAATTAGGTAGTTGTTGCCTTATTGAAATTATATATTCGTCTTGTTTTCATGGTTTAACAACAGAAGAGCTACTAAATAAATTGTCTTGAACTTCATTTTTAAAAATGAAACATGAATGATGACAGATAACCTTTAAAAATCAAATTGGGTGATGTGATATTTGTCAGAGCAATATGCTGACTGCAATCTCACACTGCTAATTTATGCTGAACCTAGCAAGCGTTCGTGTGAAATTTGTCACGCCCTCAAGTAATCTCTACATGCAACATTTTATTTTATGGTGTTGATACTGAAGCGCATCATGAACACCACTTCTGTATGTTTCTTTATTATTGGAGGTGTTATTTTCATGCTACATTACAATATTATCCTGTGTTCAGATATGAAAAGTAGTCTGTAATCAATTGCAAGTTCTTCCGCTCCATCAGTTTGTTTCCTATCTTTATTTCTGTCATTGCCATCATGTTTGAGATTTGACATTTAGTTTGGACAACGGATGTCCTGGAGCATTCAAATTTTCCGAATCTTGTTCTAATATCTTGAAATTACATTGATTCTTTGACATGTTCTGCCTTCAGATTATGTCCTTGAAGGAAGTGAAGGAACTCCTTTTGCAGGTACATATATCTTCATCTATATATGTGATTATTAATTTTTTTCTTCCTTATATTCCTTCTTTTCCTTTTTTCCTTTTTTATTCTACTATTAGTTTACTCTTTTTTTTGGGAACTAGTCCATCATTTACTGCTATTGGTTAATTTTCGTTACATTCTCCTATTCCATTGTTTTGAATCTATGTTTTATGTGAAGGTGGATATTACTATGGAAAGATCAAATTTCCTTCTGACTATCCATACAAGCCTCCAAGTATCAGGTAAGAAACTCTTGTATATGTGTATCTCTACTGATTGAAATCATTTGGCTATATAGTCTTTACGTAACAATTGTGGATTTTTGCCCTCAATTCTTTTTTATCTCGGTCAGCATGATCACACCAAATGGAAGATTCGCACCTCACAAGAAGATTTGCTTATCTATGAGTGACTGTAAGTTTATAAATATTTGTAGAGTCGCAAGTTATTTTTATTGTTTGTCATGCATTTTTTTATTGTTTGTATTATAACTTTATCATCTTGCAGTTCACCCTGAGACTTGGAATCCAATATGGTCTGTGTCAAGGTGAGGACCATAATTAGAAGTTACGTGTTGATAGGCTGATAGGTTTCCTGCTACATATATTCACCAAACCTTTTCCAGTTCCACATTGTTTGTACATCAACTATGAATAAATGAAAACTAATGCCTAAACCTCTTAAAATGTTGTTGTAGCAACAAATTCGACCTTTACTCTTTGCCCTTTTCTTTCTTTTGAGGCTTTTTGGAAAACATATTAATATAAGAATTTTTGGCCTGCCTTTATTTCTTTGATATGACCTCTGTATTTGAAATTTTCACTCTAATAATTCAATTATTGTTTCTGTATTGAATATTGCAACTTTTGTTTTCAGATTGACTAATTAAATTTTTGATGCAGCATTCTTACGGGCCTTTTATCTTTTATGGTAAGTCATTCATGGCATTGCTATTGTTATTTTACTTTCTTTCTTCTTACAGAGCATATAAAAATATGGAGCTAAAATACATCTGAAATATGGTATATGTAAGCATGCTTTGTTGTGGTCCAAAGCACATCATCTTTTATCCATATCAGTCACAGCTCAAGTTCAACTTTACATGCCAGCCTTATAAATCAAACTTGAGTGGATAGATGTGGAGAAGAGGTAGTCCTGATATTGTGTCTGATATTTTCTTTGGAGACTTATAATGAGATCCTCTTGTATGACTTTGAAGGATTTTGGGGGGAGTTGATGTACAACCCATTTCTTCTTGTCATAAACCTCTTGCTAGTTCCTTTTAGCTCCGAAGTTGCTCCAAGAATAGAGTTTCCACTATTGAAGAAAAGGGAAAAGGAAATAAGAACCTTCACTTGGCTGGAGGGACTAAGCAAGTCTACTAGTGGGGTTCAGTTGATTCCCTCCTAGATATCAATTGAACATTTGACGGGAAATACTTCCGTACTTGGCCTCCTTCTGTTTTATTCCTTTTTGTGTATGGGTGTACGTGCGTGCATGCTGTGTTATAGTCAAATGGTGCATACAATTATTCTGTTAATTATCTGGGTTAGGTCTACAAACCTCTAGATTCCCTTGCATATACGATTATTCTGTCATGATCTGGGGTTTTCCTTCATATGCTATTTTGCAATCTTCCAAAAAGAAAATCATTCTTCATTCTTTCAGTTTACATTTAGCTAATTATGATTTAACCTTTGGGATTTCCATGACCATTCAGTTATATTTAAGCTAATTATGATTCATATTAAGGTACATTTTGTATAATACTTAGATAAATTATTTGATTATATGTTAGGATTCTGTGGAGATGTAAGAATCTTTACTTCTTTAATCACAATGTTTATACTTCATTGAACAATTATGAACCTTTAATTAGAAGATGAAAACTAGTTTTAACTTAGTATAATTTTAACTTTTATTTATTTTATAAAATCAGTTTGATTTATCATGTATGGTTCTATCAAGATATATACCTAAACAGATATCTACTTAAGTAAATACCCTGAAAGAAGAATTTGGACTCTATTGAAGACTCAATTCTTTCGTGAAAGTTTTGCTTAATAAACCACCTTTCTCCACAATTCCACCTTTCCCCACGGCTCCATTCTTTTGTGCATCAGATATGGACATCTATGACGCACACACTACCCGATATGACACCCCAATATTGTATTAAACATCTCCCATATATCCTCGATATCTGCCATAATATATGGAACTTTTCCTGTCCAACATGTCCTCGAGATCGAACATTTAGAACACTTTTACTGTGATAATTGTAGTTGAAATGAACCATAATTAGCTTAAATTGCAGCTGAATGGTTTGGGATTTCCAGATCACATTATCACTTTTTTACGTTTATTCCTATGCAGATGGATGATGGACCAACCACCGGCAGCATCAGAACCACAGATGATGAGAAGCGGCGACTGGCAAAGCTGTCACTCACGTATAATTGCGAGAGGTAACTTATTTAATTCCATCTGCATTAAGGTTAACATATGATAATGTGCATATTACGAGTTCATTATACTTCATATTCTGCATCAAGTTACCGGGGACAAGTTTTACTTTCATGAGCTGCTTGGAAGATTTAGAATTTCGCGTAGGATTGCTGCATGCTATTATAATAATCTGGTACTAAATTGTTTTCGAGGCAATCTCAAACCTGTTTTATTTTTGGAGTTCTTTCGTGGTTGGCAAGCTAGTCTAATCTTTGACTTTTCATATTCATGTTAAAAGGGAAACTCATTTTCAGTTCACTTCTTATGTAGTAATCCTTCAGCTAGTTTTTCTTTCTTGATTAAAGTATGAATAGTATAAGCATTAGTTATTAAAGCAGGGAAGAAACTTTGTTAATATTGGTATATCACATTACCTCACAATGCTAGTATCTATTAATTGATCTGTGATCACATCTGGTATTTGACCTATGGTTTTAGGCTTAGAATTGAATTCTTGAAATCATCTTAATTTTCAGCTCTTTTGTAATTTCTGAAACCAAATCCTCAACCTGCATCCTATTTCTCTCTGTTAGCAGCAAAAACTGCCCCAATTTCAAAAAGCTATTCCCAGAATATGTAGAGAAGTACGAGAAGCTGCGTGCTCCTGAGCAATCAACATCCGAGCAAACAACAAACAGAGAGCAATCCAGCCCTCCGTCCACCACACTCGAAAGAGCCCCAGCCTTGGAAGGCACCGATATGGTGATCGAAGACAACGGAAGAAACAGAAGGCAAACCAAGAGCGTCCCGTTCTGGCTACTAATGGTGCTGCTATCGGTCTTTGGTGCTGTAATGGCTTTGCCTCTCCTTCAAATGTGACCCAAAACAAATGTATTGCTTCTGATGGAATATTAGTACTTTGGTACTTGATATTGAAGACATTTTGCGTCCTAATTTTTGTGGAGTTTACTGAGTTTTGTATAGAGGTTTTAAATGCTGAGACGCGGTTGAAGTATTTTCTTCATCCTCACAATTCCTGCTAATTTTTTTCTTCTTCTTCCGTTGCAGTTCCTTTCGCAGTAACTGAGAAGTTTAATGTTTTGTCAGACAAATAAAAACTTTTCTATTTCAGGGCAATGGTGAGGTCTGAACCCCTGCTCCCTCTAATTCTCATCAGACTGATAAAATTGTTTGATAATAGAAAACATGTTTGCGCATTTGTTCTTAATTACTTGTGTGAGCATAAGGCTTCTTCCTCTGATGCTTATTGGATGTATGGTGTTGTTGGCAATATTATTGACAAAATGTGAAAGGACACAATACCAATTTAGCCTATAAAGTGACACACTCTGACTAATAAGACCTAAAAAGTAACGTGAGCGACAATAACACCTATAAATTAAGATAGTTAACCATTTAAACATACTCTGATCTCTAGAATTTTGATTTGTGCAAGAAAATTATAAAAATTTGCATATATACCCCTTATATCTCTCACACTTACAAATTCATCCTCGAAATTAAAATATTTGTATAAAAACCCACTCTTTTTTCCTTCAACCTTTCTCTTCCCCTACCCTCACTTTCCTCCACTCCCTTCTCCATTTTTTAAGTTAGTGCAGAGAGAAGAGAAAGGAAAATAGAGGAGGGAAGGAGAGGAGAAGACTGAGATGAGAGAATAAAGAGAGCTTAAGGGGAGGAACATGGGTGGAGGAGGGAGAGGGGAAAGTGAAGGTGAGGATTTTGGGAAGAGGCAAGAGGAGAGGGAGTAAGAAAAGAAAGAAAAAGAGGATGAAGTAACTGGTGGGGATAGGGAGGGAGAGAAGGGGAAAGGGAGGGAGCGCGGGAGAGTTTTGGAAAGGAGAAAATGTGGGAGGAAGTATTTTGGGAAGGAGTAAAGGGGAGAGAATAAGATAGAGGGGAGAAGAGGAGGATGAAGGAGATGATGGTGGGAGAGAGAGATGGGGAAGGGGGGAGGGGGAAGGAAGGGGAGAGAGAGAGAGAGAGCACTCGCTCGTGTTTTGGGAAGGAGACAATGGAGGAGGAAGTATTTTGGGAAGGAGGAAAGTGGAGAGGATGTGATGGAGGAGAGAAGAAAAGGATAAAGGAGATGAAGGAGATTTTGGAGGGTAAATATGTAAGTGTGAGATATATGAGAGGTATATATATACTTTTCGTGGTCAAACCAAAATTCCGGTGACCAGAGTAAATTTAAGTGGTTAACTGTGTCAATTTATAGGTGTTATTGCCGCCAACTTCACTTTTTAGGTCATATTGATCATAGTGTGTTACTTTATTGGTTAAATTGGTATTTCAGCCAAATGCAAAATGTTCATCTCAAAATTATTGTTGGAGGATCATTATGTCAAGCCAATGTAGACAATGTTATTGTTGGGGAATTTCAGTCTCCCCGCCTACCACGATATGCGCAACTCGGAAGCCAACCCCAATCAATAAGATAGAACAACCACAATCAAGAAAAAGAACACCAAGATTTACGTAGTTCGGTCGACCAACTTCGACCTACGTCCATGGGGCAACAATACAAGAAATTCACTATGTATCATGAAGAACTGCAAGAGGAACCACTCAACTCTCGTCTCTCAATCTCTCAACCTCACATACATAATCAACTCTCATATTCTCTCCAAAGCCCACTCCTTGTAATCTTTTGCACGGATAAAGACTACGAAACCATCTCTCTCTCATCTACTACATTTCTACTTTTTCTTTATAGTTTTTCCTCCACCAATAGAAGAATATATATAGGGAAACCAAAACCCTATCTCTAGCCTAACTTCCTACTTAGAATATGATTCAAACTCCTAATCATGATAAAACCCAAACTCCTAATCATGATAGAACCCAAACTCCTAATCATGATAGAACTCTAACCCTATCTAATTCTCATGAAGTTACACAAAGAATCAAAGACAAAATCCCAACAGTTATACATAGGGTTTCAAGTAAAAATTTTATAAACATTTTAAAACTAATGTCACATTTGTCTCCTTTGTTAGCCAAATGATGATCATTAGAATAGCATCGAAGAAGTGACCTCGAAATGCAAATATGCGTCCTATGCACATCAAAAGTCTCTCCTCCATTTTAAATCTATGGTAATATGTCGATATCAAAAAACAATTACGTATGATGAAGTCCCT
>BQKN01065102.1:98802-130215 GCA_022839385.1 Asparagus kiusianus
AACTGTAGCAACATCAAAAAATTCAAAATGTATTACTACAACAATTCAAAAAAATTAAGATTACTATACCGAATGATACGCCACGCTTTGCACGGAGTTCACGGCTAATTTTAAATAATAATGGAACCTTCCGTACACAAGCAGTCACTGACTCACTGGTCACTACCGATCATCAGGGGCACCTATCACTGAACAGCAGATAAGACCTAAAGTTGTGGGACCCACCAAAATTAACACGCGTCAGATGTTGAGCTCCTTAGAGTGCAAGACGCACCCCGAGTTCAATTTGGGCACTGCGAGTGTTTTCAATCCCACAACAGTTCCCATGGAGGTTTGAGTTCTCGGAAAGTGACTTCGATGTGATCTGCACGCTCTCCTGTTGCCACACGCAAACCTTTGCTTGTTAACCCAATTAACTATTTAATTTTTTTCCATTTGATTAATTGAATCCCATCGAGCTAAATTTCCGCTCTTTTAAGTTAAAATGATCTAAAGAAGCGAGCTTGGCTCACACGATACCACATCGCCTTTTCTTTAAAGAGGTGAATTTAGGGATCCGGATGCTCTTCTAATGAAAAGCTCCTAATATCTCATAATAAGGAGATCTTATTCTTTCATTTTCATCATGACCTTTCATTTTCCCACCTATTCTTGTGGGGCCGCACTCTCAACTCTTCACAATTCTTCATTAGGAAATAATAGGATGAGGAGAGGATCCTAATTCTGAATTTGGATCCCTCCGTCTACAGTGAATAAGATATAAGATATCATCTTAAATTATGTACATGAAATCATTCACACATTTATTTTCATAAACAATTTGCATACCAATTAATGAAGTTCATTAATACTTTATAAATGATTCATGTGCAAGGCAGCTCAAATATATGGATAAAGCTTATGTTACTTATTATTTTTTCATGCTATGTTAGAATTTCTAAGGTGTGATGTGAGTTATAATTTTATAATATAGTATTCCAACGTCTTTTTAGGAGCTAAATCTAAATTCATTGAGCGGTAGCTTTTATTTTTTAAAAGTTAAATATAGAAAATTATTATTTTTTAAAAAACCAATTTTAGAAAATCATTTTGATAAGATCTGAATCTGAATTCCTTGTACTACATAGGTTATCCAAGATTCCCACCGGAGTGTGGCACAAAAATACAACTTTTTTGATAATAAAGCCACTTGCCTTTTTCAAGAAATTCAGGTACTTTCCTCGTGCCAATTGGCCGGTTGGGCCCCACCGAGGTGGATACGTGCCAGAGCGATTCAGTCCCAAGGTCCCTTTCATTTTTTCCTTCCATTTCTTTGTCTTTATTTTCTCCAAAAAAAAAAAAATAAAAGCCAAACTTTCTCTACTCAAATCTCTTGTAAAACAATCACCACTTCTCTCTCTCTCTCCCCCTCTCCCTCTCCTTCGAGGTCTACAGCAGTCAAAGGTTCGTGGGTTCTTCAAAATTTTGTTGCAGGTATGAATTGTTGCGCTAAATTCAGTTCGGGGTCCTGATAAAAAACCCAAATTGAGTAGTTTCCAGTTAATGCAGATAATTTGAGCTGTGAAAATTGTACTAGCTGCTGTTTTCTGTTTTGGGCAATCTTGAAGTTATCTATTTTAGCCCATTTTATGTCATTGATTAATTATAATTACTTGTAAGGTAAATTTCACAAAACCCTCACGAGTGTGGGAGTTTTCACTTCATTCCCAATAAGTTTGTAAATTTCAGCTAACCCAAGAAGGAAAATCCATATAAACCCCATCGTATATTAATTTTTTCACTTGACCCTGTGATGGCATTACATAAAACTGGATGAATTTGGAGTTCTGGAGGAAGAAATTGCCAAAACCAAAATTTGGAGATTGGGAGCTCAGACCTGTGGGCGAACAGAACCAAAGATGAGAAAGAAGTGGGAAAAGTAAATTAGGGCGAAAAATATAAAAAGAGGACCCAAATGCTTCTTTGTTTTTTGGTTGTAAATATTGAGGGTGTCTTGTCTTTTGACAACACCTGATTTGCACGTGATGCATCAGAACTAATGTCTCGTTTGGTACACATGAATTAGTGGGAATGGAATGCTCATTCCCGCTTCTTATTCATGCGTACCAAACACAGCGCATTTTTAGAAGCTAGAATGCTCATTCCCACTTCTCATTCATTCCCGCTTTATATGTGGGAATGAGCATTCCCAATGAGATGGTAGACAATGAGCATTCCCACTTTAGTGATAACAAAAAATTTGAAATAATTCATTAATTGCTTATTAATTGTCGATACGAAAAATAAAAATGATTTTCATCCTCACTTCATTCTCTAATCGCTCGCAAATGTAAGAATGGGAATGATACGTAAAATTTTCCTTGAAGAATGCCATCTGAACATAAATATGATTCATCATTGATATGTTGGTGGAGAAAGGAGAACAATTCTTAGGTGTTTTGCTATTTTTTTTGGCTGACCCCAAGACTTGGAACCTTCATTTCTTTTTTTATTATTGATTTGGTATTGGTTAGTGTTAAATGACTGGTATGCTTGCTTGAGCTTACTCATATATATTATCTAAAAAAACAAAGCTTTCTCGTATACATTTTTGGTTAAGTTATTCACAACACTAACATTTGAGATTTATGTCCAAAGTAGTAGTCTCAGCCATTCTTTTATGTAACTCCCCTTTCAATTTGGGGTCTTTTATTTTGTATTCTTTTTGTTTAATGCCTAAAGATACACATCTCCTGTTAGGATATAATCATGTTTAAAAAATTTGACACTTTCGAAATAACAGGATTGTGACATCATGTTGGGAAATGGAGTTGTTGGTATCCTATCTGAGTCTTGTAATGTATGGGAAAGGAGAGCTCCATTAACCCCTGCCCACTGCGCTCGCCTTCTACTCAGTGGAAAGGGAAATGGAGTTGATCGTATAATAATTCAGCCAAGCACTAAACGCATCTATTATGATTCACAATATGAGGATGTTGGTTGTGAAATATCAGATGATCTATCTGAATGTGGTCTCATTTTAGGAGTCAAGCAACCAAAGGTAATAAGATATTTTCAAGTCCAATGCTATTTAAAATGTGTAAATTCATAGCTAATTCATTCATCACAGTTGGAGATGATTCTGCCAGATAGAGCATATGCATTCTTTTCCCACACCCACAAGGCTCAGAGTGAAAACATGCCTTTGTTAGATAAGGTAAATATGTTATGACATGTTGGATTACTGTTTCTCTTTGATGGCCTCACGATGTGAATAGTTATTTTGCTTATAGATTCTATCTGAAAGGGCGTCACTATATGATTATGAGCGTATTATTGGAGATGATGGTAGAAGATTGCTTGCATTTGGAAAATTCGCTGGTAGAGCGGGATTCATTGACTTCTTACATGGTCTGGGAAAAAGTATGTGCCCTTAGAATTATTCTAAAGCATATGCTATCCTTTTCATGATTTCTAGTACTAATTCTAATTAATATCATACGTTCCCATGAGTGATGTTTCATGTTTGTGACTATAATAAGCTAGCATTCAAAACTACGGAGATTTGAAAAATTAAGACTATTGCATGACATAGTTTTCTTCCTTGAAAATCTAATGCACAGCTTGGAGCTTTTGCTGAGTTCGCTCCATGCAAGTAACTCCATTTTCTTAGAAGTTGGCAATACAAGCATGTATACACTGCTATTTCATCTGGAACCTGATGATGGAGAGCATATAATTACTTGACTATATGGTGTGCAGTCTGATTCCCTTTTCAATTTCAGGATACTTGCATCTTGGCTATTCTACACCTTTTCTGTCTCTTGGGGCGTCTTATATGTATTCTTCTTTGGCTGCTGCCAAGGCTGCAATAATTGCTGTTGGTGAAGAAATAGCTACACTTGGTCTGCCATCTGGAATTTCTCCTGTTGTCTTTGTGTTTACAGGAACTGGAAATGGTAATTCAATAATTAAAAACTTATTCTTTACTGTTAGATACTTGAATCTTGCATTCTTATGTAGATACTTGATTGGTTGTGCTGTCATATAAAGTTGAGGCTTCATTACAGATGTTTCTGATTCGCAGTTTCACATTGTCTTTATTATTTGTGTAGTTTCTCAGGGTGCACAGGAGATATTTAAGCTTTTGCCGCATACTTTTGTGGATGCTTGTAAGCTTCCAGAGCTTGTTGAACAGGTATTAGATTCTTTTGCCAGTACATTCTTATTTCGTTTTTAGTTTTTTCTCGCTGTAGTAATGCATTATGATCTATGATATCTATGGCACTTCCACAAACAAATGATTGTTGTGGTAAACCTGTATATTTTCAGCATAATTGTTAAACTTAGCATAATTCTTGACCATTAATACCTTCAAATCCATTACATTTTCATCATTTTAGGTATGGAGAAAATTTACTTTGCGGTAATTCTTATTCCAGCTAACTGGTGTAGCTTTCCTTTTCATAAATAAACTTTGCCTGCGGAGTGCGGAGGCATAGTCTTCTATTGTGCTGCATTATGGCTGTATTCTTCCTTTCAGCTATTATGCATATTAATTACTGACACAATGATACTTGTAGGCTGGGAATCACTCTCAACGATCACAAAAAACAAGAAGAGTTTTTCAGGTATATGGTTGTGTTGTGACTTGTGAAGACATGGTTATTCCCAGGGATTCTGGGCGCAATTTTGATAAGGTATTTTTTTATATTTTGTTCTTGTTTGCTATGTCTATTACTAAATTAGTCAGACATTTTTGCACTTATCTTTCTCACAAGAGCACAACGTTTTTCTCATATACACAAAAACAGTTGAATTCTTTCTTCCATTTGAGATAAGGATAAGGTCAGGGTGCCCTTGCCCAGAAAATTCATTAAAATTAAATAGCAAGGTACAGATAATATTTTAATATTTTTTTGGAAAGCTGGCCAAGAAGACGAGGAAATTTATTAGTTAGAGAGAAAAGATACATAATACATAAGCTACATGAAGAGGAAAAGATACGAAATACATAATCTACATGAAGAGGAAAGGGAAAAAGAAGGTTTATAAACGTAATCAAGAAAAAAAAGATCTAAAACAGATAGAAAGTTGGGGTGGATAAGCATTTTAGCTGCTAACCTATCCTTTCTTATGTATAGGTGAATGGTCTCAATAGTATATTGACATACCTGTCCCTCTTGCATATTTAACTCAGACACTAATTCCTATGTAAGATTATGCATGTGCAATTTCATGATTAAACTAAATTCACAAATTTACTATATCCATTCACATAGATTTTAGTTTAATTGTATAAGCTTTATTGCATTGGAGCCTCATTATCTGAAGTAGTATTAATATATTTAATGACTCTTTTCAGGAGGATTACTACGAACATCCAGAACACTATATCCCTGTTTTCCATGATAAGGTTGCTCCGTATGCATCAGTCATTGGTGAGAGATTTGTCTATGCCCTTCTTTTTTTTGTTATCTTTATTTTATTATTCCTGAAATCGTTTAAAATTAGCTAACCACCAACCCAACACAAACGTGGTAATTTCAAATGCCACTGTAAGTTGTAACATCTAGTTAAACATGCTGATTCCACTGGTTATTAGTTATCTAATCTTGACATATTTGATATCCTGTTTGTAGTTTATCTATTCCTCTACTATTAGTTTTTGATAAGGGTCTTTAGCCACTTTGCGAAGTTTGTATATGAGCTAATGTTGGCTTTTGTTCAGTTAATTGCATGTATTGGGAAAAGAAATATCCTAGATTGCTCAGCGCCCAACAATTACAAGAACTGATGAAGAAAGGAAGTCCTCTTGTAGGCATTTCAGATATAACTTGCGATATTGGTGGTTCAATTGAATTTGTTAACCGAAATACATACATAGACAAACCCTTCTTCAGGTATTTCTTTACTATTTCTGAAATACAAATAATCCTTGCTTTGTGATTTCCACCTTCAAGGGACAGCTTCTTCCATTGTTAGATTGTTTTCTTACATGTTGAACTAGTTGTTTTTCAAGTACTTCCTCGTCCAGGTTACATAATTTTAATTTTGAAATTTTTCATGTATTTACATGGTTAACTAATGCATGCCACTATCACGACATCATCATTATCGTCTAGGCCTTTTCCCATAAACACGGGGTCAAGCATGGAGCATAGACGTCTATGAAAGGTTAACCAAATTTTATGGCCCCAACTAATGCATATGAACCAAATTATATTGGCAGTATCAACTCTAATCTGGAAACTATGGGCATGGGCAAGACAAAGGCTAGTGGATGCAAAATGTCAGAATATGTATTATTTGTTACACAATTTGAGTGCATGGAACCATGGAGAAGTCCTCCAAAATCCCTCTGGACTAAAAGGGAACCAAAATAAGGAAAATATGATAGGTTTACTATAAATGATTGCACATCTTCAAGTCACTAGTACATGCAGATATGTTTAATAACTTTCCTGCTCGAGCAAGATCACATTTCCTGCTTGAGATCCTAAGCAAAAGGTATGAAAAAATGGCTAAGTTAGCCTCATAAGTCATAATACATTGTTTACCTAATACCCAATAGGTTAAGCTTTTGGCTGACTTCTAATCCAATGTGGAATTGGACCAGCAAGTTACAGGAGGTCCTTGGTTCAAACCTTATCCCTGTAAAAATCTAAAATATGTTTATTTAGCCATTGTTTATTCTATCTTCCCAAGTGTGGTCAGATAGAGGCTTTTCTATATCTAACAACCCAAATGAGGGAGAGTTTTAAGAGGTAAGTTAGCTTGATATAGAATGTTATCTCACAATCCAACTACTAACTTTTTGAGTGAAGTAGTTATGTGGAAAATAATAACTTAGTATTCGACACATAGCTTTATTGAGATTCAAAAATCTGGTTTGAGATATGTTCTTGCTACCCATCAACCTTTAAATTTATCCTCATAGATACTTCATTAGTTTCCAAGAGTCCATTCTTTTAAGAGATTTATTTTGATTACCAGATATGATCCTTTCACTGATTCATATCATGATGATATGGAAGGCGATGGGATAATATGTTTGGCTGTCGACATTCTTCCAACAGAGTTTTCAAGGGAGGTTAGGCTACTTCTTTTTATTTCATGTTCTCAATAATTTCAATTGCACTGCAAGAATGATACTCCATCAGATAGGTATTTGAATTCTTGTATGCCTAGTGGTATGTACCGCGTATTTATTTTTCTAAAAATCATTTGTAGGCTTCTCAACACTTTGGGGACATACTCTCTCAATTTATTGGCAGCTTGGCTTCAACTAAGAATATAAGAGAACTGCCTCCCCACTTACGGGCAGCTTGCATAGCTCACGAAGGAGCACTTACTTCCATGTATTCTTATATTACTCGAATAAGAAATTCTTCTTCATTGTAAGATTCTGAACGTAGCCCTTATGTGTTTTGCAGAAGGTGCATTATTTTCATTATTGTTTATGTTTACTTGTAGTATGTATTTTCATGGTATACTTCTGTCGCGGCTGTACTGTTGCTCTCTGTTCTTGTGTTATCTCCTGTTATCGTGAATGTCCACTCTTATTCTTTGCAGGGAAGCACAAACAAATCCTGTGAATGTGTCATCTAGCAGGAAGAAGTGTAATACACTGGTACTTCTTTCCAACACATTCATTCATTCACAAAAACACATGCACATGCATACATGTATGTCAGGTCATGTTCATACATTCATAAGTATTCTGTGCATTTTGGATACATGGAATATTCTTTAAACATGTTTATGCACAATAATGTTACCTGCGTGCATGGATGCATAAGCATGAAATTGCACATGTAGATCTATATGTATGCTTATATGAAGAAATACAGTATATTTGTTAATTAAGCATTTTCACACACTTTCAATTATTTTATTTAATTTTCAACTCTTCGCTATTGATGACAACTAGTATTTTGTGCTGAAGGACTGGTCATGTGCTTTCACTTTCTGACACATAAACTTAAAAATAATTGCAACTCGTTCTTGAATATTATCTTACTTGCTTGACAGGTATCTCTCAGTGGCCATTTGTTTGATCAGCATTTAATTAACGAAGCTTTAGACATTATTGAAGAAGCTGGTGGATCTTTTCACTTGGTTAAATGTGAAGTGGGCCAAAGTGCAGATGTCATGTCCTATTCTGAACTCGAAGTATGTTTTAACTTTTACAAGTCAAAATGTTATAGTTCTTGGTTTATTTCCAGTTTACTTGTTTTCTATTTATTTCATGGAGCTTGGTTCATTGGTTATTTGAATTAAATATTACTATGTCTCATTTTATGCTTGCTTTCAGCTTATTTTATATTTATACCCTTTTCTAAGTGCATATTTGATTATGTGCCTGGAAATATTACTTAAGAACTTGAATACAGTGCCTTCATATATAATGACTTCGTTTCTGTTAGTCACTGAAGACATCTTCATGGCTTCTACAGGTTGGTGCAGATGATGCGAACACTCTCAATCAAATAATTGATTCTTTAATTTGTCTTGCAAATCCAAGTCACAAAGATGGATCCTTAAACAAGGAGAAAATATTATCTCTGAAAGTTCGGAAAGTTAATGAAAAAATGTTGGATGATGGAGATTGCTTTAAGAAAAAACCAGCAGTTTTGATTCTGGGTGCAGGCCGCGTTTGCCGTCCTGCTGTGGAGTTTTTAGCATCAGTTGGAAATGTTTCTTCAAGAGATTCTTTGAAAATATGCCAAAGCATTGGCGTTGAAGAAATAACTGAATTTCAAGTCATAGTAGCTTCTCTTTATAAGAAAGACGCAGAAGAGGTGCTCCTTGCATCACTTTCTTATTTTATGTTTTTCCCAGTGAACCGCATTCCAAAGAATTTTCTCATACGGATCAAAGTTGATTCTTACTAATTCTTTATTGATGCTTCCATACTCAAAACCTTTTTATGAGCTGAAATAATCTTTCCTGCTCACTTTCTCTTGCGGTGCCACTCGGAGAATTGTTAGTCCAAAGGTTATAACCTTCTCAACTGCCATATTAGTGTTATAGAAAGACCAGGAATTGGAGTTTAATTTCTGTATGGATAATGCTTGAATAGCAAGTGTATAGAAGAATTGGAAACAAAAAAAATCTGACAAATCTGAAGCCAGAGTTTTGGCACTTTTTCAGAGTGATTAGACAGAAATTCCAATAGAAATACACAAAGACACTAGAGTAATCACTACTTTGGCACATAAATTATTCTTATTTAAAGGCTTATGTGTTTCTATTGTTGAGACCAACAAAGATTTGAAACCTCACAAAACAGTAAGGACTGAAGAGTGAAGACACACCCATCGGTTTTCCAGAAGAAAACTTCTTAGCCATGTAAATTATTGCTTATAAAGAGTTTTAAGCTATCAGCTTGATGTCAATCCTCTAGAGTCAATGATTTATTGCACATATAACACCGTGAATGATCCTTAACTGGTAAAAGTCAAAGAAGAACAAGTAACAAGTAACAGAACATATTTTTCCAAATTATGTTGGTTTCTTCACTGAGCCATAAATAAGGCGATACCCAGAGATAATCAAAATTTTAAAGGGACAACTGGTACCATAAATTTAAACTAAGAAATAAGGGGTTATAATAGCTAGCATTTTTAACCATCTACTTATTTGCAGGTAGTTGCATAGAAACTTCTTACTTGTTTTGAATGTTGTTTGACCGTAGAGATATGTAATTTCATGGTTTACAATTAAGCACATGCTCATCTCCTGGAAAATTTTATCTTTTGGGGAACATATTTTATTTATTGAGAATAATCAAAGTACATGAGAAATAAATATTTGAAAGGAATTTCTGCTTGTAGACGATCGACGGTATCTCAAATGCAACAGCTGTGGAACTTGATGTAAAGAACTATGAAAGTCTTTCCGAGTGTATATCAAAGGTAAGGTTTTCCTTTCATCTTCTAATGACCATTCTGATTTCTCACAACCTTTTTTATCCATTATACCAATATCACTATGCCATTTCTTTTTTCTGCAGTTGGCTTAATTTTCACCTGCTTCTTGTATACTTTAACGGTTTCTTCTTATTTCTTATTATTTTATTGTGTATTGATCTTAAGGATCTCATGCCTAATGAATCCATTGATGTGTCAGCATGAATACGGTGTAGTTTAATGTTCTTTCTTTTGCAGGCTGTGATTGTACTTAGCTTACTCCCACCAAGTTTTCATGCTGTCATAGCGAATGCATGCATAGAGGTAAGTTTACATTTAATGAAAGATGTTCGATAAATTGATGGATAGTATATTTAATGTAACTGATCTGTCAAGTATACATCCTGTAGACTGCTTACTTTTCTACTTTGATGATCTATCTTATTATTGCTTAATAGTTTTCTTACCTAGCTGATCTATCAATATATTTGGTGGCTTTGTTCCATTTTCCCCGCTGTTGTTTTTGGTGGTGATGGTACTGTGTTTCTGATACTGGTGTTGCCATGGTTGTCATAGTTTTTAATTACTTATTTGAGAAAATGTCAAACTAAGATAGTTGTTCACCAATATATGTACCCAAAAGGAAGATCTAATTCAGCTCTGAGCTCTCATACCACTACTCACTAGTTATTTGTATTTTAACTGCTGCTCGGACTATACCCCAGTACTTTGATCTTTGAATATATTTATTATTCAAGAAGGATGGGGTCTCAATCTAATTAGTTGAATTATTCTTATTGATTAATTCTCCAATTTGCATTCTACACAATCAAGCTGTACCTGATAGCTGTATTGACATGTGTATCTGTTTACTACAGCACAAAAAGCACCTCGTGACTGCAAGCTATGTTAATGACTCAATGTCAGGATTACATGAAAAGGCCAAAGGCGCTGGTGTTGCAATTCTTGGCGAAATGGGCTTGGATCCTGGCATAGGTAGTATTCGATAGTATTGTGAACCTTTACTATCATTAGTAAATATCTTGTAGTATCAACGGTAGGTATATACTTCAAAATTCAACGATATCATCAGTTATAAGTTAATTAGCTTATGTTGGTATATCAGCAAGATAGACAATTTGTCAGACTGATACCTCTTATATGTGGGATAGAGCTTACTGTATAAATGGTATCTCGAATCTTCATTCATATCCCAGGTTTCTGAACATTGTAGAATCCCAATTCGTTAATCAACAAATAAAACTTGCACTTACTGGCTATATAAAAGAAACTCCTTACTGCTATTTTTTGGCCTTTTCTTTAAAATAAAAATTTCTTGATGGAATGAATAAAAAACTTATCATAGTAAAGGGGGTATTTGTTTTGTTGGAAGAAAAATTTAGAAGCTTTCCAATTGGAAGAAAAATTTAGAAAAAATTCTGAACATCGTAGAATCCCAATTCGTTAATCAACAAATAAAACTTGCACTTACTGGCTCTATAAAAGAAACTCATTACTGCTATTTTTTGGCCTTTTCTTTAAAATAAAAATTTCTTGATGGAATAAGCAATAAAAACTTATCATAGTAAAGGGGGTTGTTTTGTTGGAAGAAAAATTTGGAAGCTTTCCAATTGGTTGATGCACTGAAGGTTCTACTTATGGGTATAATTTCTTCTTAACACATTTTATTTTGCATGTGAAGATCATATGATGGCAATGAAGATGATAAACCAAGCACATGCCAGAAAAGGAAAAATAATATCTTTCACTTCATATTGTGGTGGCCTTCCATCTCCGCCTGCTGCAAACAACCCACTGGCCTACAAGTTCAGGTAATTTATGAAACTTAATTTTATGCATACGTAGGTATTTTCATTTTAATAGCCATGATTATGCGGAAATATGATGTTTTATAATCTTATTTCATTGAAACAAAGGAAGATATATGTACAACAACAACAAAACCTTAATCCTAAAGGAAGATATACGTAGTTCCTGACAAATTGTTGACTTCTCATCAGCGCACAAATAAGTGAGCGAACAATTATATTATATGAACAAGCCCTAAAAGCGTAATTGGACTGCATATAATATTATTTCTCAATTCTTCGTTTGAGTATCTTTATTGAAGCTTACCTGCTGGAAAAAATAAATGCAG
Organism: Asparagus kiusianus; assembly: GCA_022839385.1. Classification (NCBI taxonomy): domain Eukaryota; kingdom Viridiplantae; phylum Streptophyta; class Magnoliopsida; order Asparagales; family Asparagaceae; genus Asparagus; species Asparagus kiusianus. The sequence continues at coordinate 110,854 of BQKN01065102.1, forward strand.
AGAACAAGAATCAGAATGTATGCAGAACTCATGCCCCTGATGAGATTTTCCACTATTGCAAAGAACAAATTTCTCCATTGTATTTTATCCCAACATGGCATCATCGGTTATATTTTAATTTTTATTTTGCATGTTTTTGTGTTTTGCTATATATCAAGCGCAAGCTATATATTCACAGTGACATTCTTAGATTATTGATAATTAGTTTTTCTTATTGCATTTTTAGTTGGAACCCAGCTGGAGCTATTCGGGCAGGAAGAAATCCAGCAATTTACAAGTCTCATGGAAATATTGTACAGGTTGATGGTATGTTGATTCTCTAGGAGAATTTACATAAATGCATACTTTTCTTCCAAAATCAAATAAATGCATATGTGTGTCTTTGTTTGTGGTGTATGTAAAGGGTTATGATTCTCAAAAGTGCATGGTGGACAATGATCCTAGTATGCTCTACATGCTTTTTAGGCATATGAATGAAATATCATGTAATAGAATAAGCTATAATTTTCATGATTCTTAATGGGGACAGGTCTTGACTTTCCATCTTTTTGTAAAATAATTTATCGTATATCACTTCTTATGTTGTAATAAACCCTAGGTATATCAATATTGTTGTCTTCCTGTGACCACTTTTGAGTTTTTCCCCCTATGATATGTTTTCTAAACTTGGATGTTTTGAAAATACATCTTTCAATGTGCAATTAGTTTGGAACAAGTACTTTAAAATATAAAAATATGTTATAGTAGCGTTTAAGAATCATCTGAAAACTGTCAAAATTGTGTCAAAAACTGAAATTTAGAACAAATTTGTACCTAGTAATTTCACCTAGGAGGCTAGGACTTGCTGAGCCAATAAAACAACTATACCTAGTAAATTCACATCCATATGTTTATATATTCATAGTTATCATCCATGTGTTTATATACATTCAAAGTTCTTTCATATGCATTAGTACCGATATCTCTGCACTTTTCCAATAAACTTTGTGTAGGGAGAGAACTCTACGATTCAGCAGCAAGTTTCCGCTTACCAGATCTACCTGCTTTTTCTTTGGAATACCTTCCCAACCGAAATTCTTTAGTATATGGAGATCTTTATGGAATCAGTAAGGAAGCCTCAACCATTTTTCGTGCGACCCTCCGATATCAAGGTATAATTCTGAACTCCCTTTTTCTCACACAAAAACTTGTATATCTTCATCTTGACCTTCTCTTTTGTTTGTTCTTTACATGTTGTGCATACATGTTTAACTCTTTTGTCGCTTGTGCAGGGTTTAGTGAAGTAATGGCTTGTCTAGCAAAAATTGGGTTTTTTGATGCTGAAGTTCATCCTATTTTGAAAGAAGACAAAAGACCAACTTTCAGGGCCTTTCTAATTGAACTTTTGAAACCCAGAAGTTTGAATCATGTGATCTCTGAGGATCTTGAACGATCGATTGCAGATGAGAAAGAAATGGCCAGGAGGATGATTATGCTTGGGCTCTGCAAAGAAATGACAACAGCAATTAAGACAATCAAAACTATCAAGTTAAGGACTGCTGCCCTTCTGAGCCAGTGATTTAAATTTACTTGCTTTATATTCTCTTGCATGAATAAATCACAAATAACTTGTGAGGTTTTTATTAGAAGATCCATATCTCCCTTTGATTTAAGCTGGTACTTCTAAGAAAATTCAAATGAAAGAAGATTTTAACCTGGAAAAATTCCAGTATTGATGAACAATGATTTCGGAACTTGTATTAAATAAGCTTCCAGCTAAGGGCCAACTTATATTAATTAATATAAAAAGTATCCATAAATCTATTAGTACCTGTAACAGTGGAAATAAAATCTGACAAGCTGTTGCAGGAAAAAATACTACATTTATTTACAGAAGGTAGATACTAAGTTAGATTGTACTGATTTAACAGAAAACATTACAAAATGAAACCCAGTCAGCCTTTTGTTTAATGGAGCATGCTCAGTTTCAGCAATTTTTATATCCATAACTTATTTCCAAATTCTCTTAGCTTTTTTTCCCCTTTTCCCAATCTTTGCTAGAGAGTCTTCAGTCTAATTTTCCCTTGCTCCTTTGGCCCTCCGAATCATATTCTTATACCAAACATAAACATCTACCATGTTTTTTTCAGCCATATCCACTGAAATTTATGCAGGTAGAGTTCCCTGTTTAACTCACTATACACATATGTACTATGAATCAGGTTTTTAGGGCTTAATGAGGATGATAAAATCCCTGTAGCATGCTCTAGTGCATTCGATGTTGTATGTTTGCGGATGGAAGAGAGATTATCTTACACTGGCGAAGAGCAGGTAAAAGAATTTATTCTCCTTCTAACATAAACCTTTTTGTCTTTGGTTAAATTAGATTTAGAGACCAGAAATTGTTTATGCTCTAGTAATCTTTCTGAACATACAAAAAGGCATCGTATTTAATGAAAATATGAAAATAATAAGTGACGGATATAAAGGTAATACAGAGAAAATTTACTCAACAGTTTAAAAAGGAGATTTTTTTAAAAAGAGGCCACTTTTGCTAAATATTTAGCAAAATCGATCATTTTCCTAAATATTTAGCAAAACCAACCTATTTTTGGCCAACTTCGGTTTTGCTGAATCTGGCCTTTAAAACACATGAGATTGCTAGTCCCGTGAGTTTTCTGAATAGTTTTCAGAAAACGCACCAGACTAGTAGTCCTGTATGCTAGACAGAGACTTCGTCTCTGCTATACTACAAATTCACTGGACTACTAGTCCCGTGGATTTGCTAGGCAGACCAAAACATGCACATATCATACTTGCATGAATATATACCTCATATGCATTGCTAAACATGCACAAAAAAATATAAAATCCGCCTCATATACATTGCTAAACAGTATAATCGTTGTATAAGTTATAAACATTAAGAAATAAACATAAATTAAAACACACTTAATTAATTCACAACATCACAACACAATAGATAACTCATATTTATATCCATACGCTAAAATACTCCTAACAAATCTAAATGTAACAAGTATATGCAGTTACAAATAGAGTCTAAGCAGAAAAACTAATAAACTATTATATACAACCTAAAAGTCCACCCCTCCCTTATTGTCTGCCTCTTGTACCCGCTCCAATCATCAACGTCCTCCTTCAACTTGAGCTTGTATGTGCTCGCTCTTTGGTTGCGTTTGGCGCTGAGACGGACTAGCTTCATTGTCATGCGAGCAAGATCCACCTCGTCTTCATTAACGTACATATACCCTCTCCTCATGCATCATCTGCTCACAACCATTATGCTGATCCTCATGGGTCCGATGAAGAGCTCTATGAACTCTCCGCACTATCTGTTGCAAGACCGATACATGTATTGAATCTCCTCTGACAGTAGCTATGCCCTCATTTACAATCCTCTCTATCTCATCCGTAGCGTCCATCTACAATTACGTAAAAAGATATATATAAACAACCAAAAAGCTAACAAAGGATTAAAAAACTACAAATGGATGGAAAACTATTTGAAATTACTAACCCATTCTTTATCATCTACACCCCTCGGTACGTATCTTGCTTGTTGTGAACACATCTCGAGTTCGTTAACTGGAGGCGTGGTTTGAGTGATTATCCATCTTCTGGTAATCCGTCAATACCATCTTATATAATATGTTTCCTCCGTTGGAGGATAAAACTGCTCGATGATACTCAAATGTTAATCATTCCATCTATGAATGTAGTCTCTATACACAAGTTCTCATTCAATCTGATGCCTACCCTTGGACGTTTTTCTCTTTATTCTTTCTACTTCTTGTGGAGCATGCTGCGCGAAACCAAACTGCCTAAGCACGCGATCCGGCACATGCATCTCCATAATTTCAAAGCAAATGAAAGGAACTCTAGCTCTTCATATACCGTGCCCCTCCATGCAAGTCGTATGGCTGCCAGTCAAAATACAAAATATTTTATATATTAGTAACTCTTTGAAATATATCGGTAGCTTAAATTGACTTAAATTAAAATTCGATACCTAAAATTTTTTTATCCGATCAAGCTCTCCTCTGTAAAAATCTAATTGTCTTGTCGGGGCCTCATCGTATCATTTTTGGACATTCCATCTACATGAATGAAAAAAGGTTAGCTTCTAGTACTATAATTAAAATTCAAAACAAAATATACTTTAATTAGATCTAAAATTATTTACCTGCAACCTAGTGGAATCTATCTAAAACTCGCGTTTTGCATAATCTTGGTTTCAAAACCAATCTTTCCCATGCCCGAACTTGTAATAATGTCAAACACCTCTTGAGCTCTTTATTGTGCTTAAAAGAAACTTTCAATATTTTCTATATAGGTATGCTAAAACAACACTACTCCATGATAATATCCCGCACATGTCGTAGTCTCGAAGAAGTGGTAACCACCTATCACAATAAAAATGCATTTAGTCGTATTTAATGAATAATGAGTAATAATCTAGCAAAAATGACAAATAGTTAAATATAGGGAATAATTATATTACCTTAAATGTACTTTATCTTTACTTGAATCAAGGAATAGAAGTGTCCGGATTATGTGCAAATATATGCACGAGTATGTTGTTGGATCACGAGTTGGGATGCATCTTTTGGCAACGGGTGTGTGAAATTTTCTCAGAGCCACTTCAATCTAATATACTCCAGGCAATGACTCCGGAGATACTCCTAACAACTCATCACAAACTCAACACTGCACGTCTATCTGTCCTTGTAACACAAGGACCATCAATGCAGAGATCAAGGGTTATTGCTATGTCTTGGAGAGTAATAGTCAACTCGCCGACACGTAGATGAAACGTGTTGGTCTTTAGCCTCCATCTATCCATCAATGCATTAAGTAATGTCCAATCGAGTTTCATCCACCATAGCCTCGAGCATGTGAGAAGACCTGCTTAGGGTACCAAAGCAATAATACGCTCATCTTCAAGTGGCCAACTCGTATGTCCGAGGCTATGATCAATCATGACTAGCATGGTCCTCTTTGCACAACAATGAAAAATAATTTGTTAGTATAAAAGATGTGCACATTGTAATTTTTATAATTATGGTATATTACGAGTATAATTGCACTCCCGACCAAAGAGATAAACGGTGTAAGTACCTTTACAATCTTTAACCTCCTATTAATTATTGTTAAATGGAGTAATTCTACATGATCTTACAGCCACAATCCTTTTCTGCAGAATACTCTCATTTTTTGGAGTGTAACTCGTCGTCCAACTTACACTATCACCGCGTCTCTTATTAAAATATGCGTTTAATCTATATATCGTTCTTGCAACCAAGGCTTGAATTGGCATAGCTCGGACACCCTTGAGTACGTCATTGAAATTTTCAGAACAATTAGTTATCATCATATAATAGCGTACTTCACCATCCCTACATAATGTCCATCGATTTTCATATTGTGGTTTTAAGTTTTGCTCAATCCAATTATGTGCTTCAACTGATAGAGACTTAATTTTCTTCCTACAATGCTCATATATCAGTGTGATGACTGCACACCTGGTTTGCCACAATACATTTTGTAAGTTGAGCTCTTCGTGTTTTTTTTTAAAATTATCTCTTATATGCCTCAAGCAATACCGGTGATGATGTGATGCTCCAAGCCCCTCGTGCAAGGCCCACGAAATTCCTTTCATCCGGTCGAAAATAAAAGTAATCATTCTAGGACTTTGAATAGTAATGATGAAATCTATAAATACATTGAAAAAATTACTTCCAACTCGATGTTTCTTTCACCTCAACAATTGTGAAAGTCAATAGAACTAGCCCACCATTTGCGTCTACACCGGTCGCAACCAAGAGCACTCCTTTGTACTTGCCATATAAATGTATGTCATCGATGCTCAAGAGCGGACAACAAAATTAGAACCCTTTGATAGCGAGTTCAAATACCCAAAATACTTGTATGAACCTCTCCACTCCTGCTGTGATCTCTTTAGACAATATTTTATATTTAGTACCTGGATTTTTCCTGTTAATTACTTCAAGATATTATGAAAGTAGTTCGTAAGATTTCTCTCTAAAGATTTTAGTCAACGCCTTCCTCCATGCATCATATGCTTTATATCTGGGTATAGTTATTTTTTTCATATTGTATACCCTTGTAATTATCTGACTTGGTAGCTTCAAGATATAATAGGAAGTTGCTGCCTTATGATCGACATTGACAGTTGGATTGCAACATGTATGGAGTCCGTAATAACTAGAGATCATAAATTGCCCATTAGATTTTTTTTTTCTAACAGCTGCATTAAGCTTCCATGGACATTTTGAATTTTTTGTCTTGAGCACTTGCATACTCTCCTTGAGTTTTCTCGTTGAAGTAGCACTTTACATGATAATTGGTTGTATTAGTTTTCACCAGCTTGAATGTGATCCGATTCTTGATTGACCATTCACGTATAGCGAAAACTAAGATTTCCTTATTCTCGAATAGTCTCCTTTTTAGAAAGTAAAGTCCTTGGGTCGTTCGTAATTAGAATCAAGCTCAACAAACTCAACTTGTGAGGCATTTATGCACTCCTCATTTTGAAACTCTTCTGGCAACGGGTCTTCAGATTTCACATAATCATTGTTTACACAAAATTCATCCATCCAACGGGTGTCTTCATTGATTCCTCCAATTGCACACCGCATGCGATTAAGACGTTCCTCCTCTTCAGCATCTTCATAATCACCATCTGCATCTGCATCCTCATCCTCTTCTACAATAGAACCAACTGGTAAATTAACCGTAACATGACCCGAAGCATTGTGAAACATTTCACTTGACGTTGCACAATAAGAAGGTTGAGTCCATGTCATTACACACGGGATATTTTCTAAGTGCATGACACTTGGAGATGAAATGAATACGCTCGAGTTATTTTCTAAGTCAAGCATCCGAGAGAACTCTCCAGGAGTATATGAAGCTTGGGCAATATCGGATATTGGAATATTTACAATGAACAACTCAATTGAGATTTGGTTTTTCGCAGGTTGTATCATGTCACTCAGTTCTTGATCATTGGTGATCTCTACATCAATTATTCTATTTTTATTTATCAGACAATTACAGAAAACTTTAGTGGCATATTCTGCATGATTAATTCTAGCGACTCCGTATATTTGCCCCATCATTCCATCGAAGTTGTAATTTCTAGATAACATGAATATTTTTCTAGATCCTTCCTCATATATAGGCATATTATTATTTCCAACACTCAGTTTACCATTGAATAAGCAAATAATCGGTATTTCATTCACTATTTGAACTGAAATATTAACATTCATGATATGTAAATTATTTATATTATTCAAAATTAAATTTTATATATCTTATTTTTAGCTACTAGTTAAACTGTAGTTGAAAGACCTTCTATATCAATTTTAATCTATCAAATTTTAACCAAATTCTATTGTTTATCATAATTAAAAAAATTATTCTAAATATACAGTTATTTCCACACTACAATTTTAACTAAATAGTAGAGAAGCAATTATAAACAATAAGAAAATTATACATTGATGAAGTTCTAAAATTCACCGGTGTTGAAGAGGCTAGACAGCATCAGAGACCAATAATGCAGGAGTGAACTTTGGGGAAATCTCAATTTGGGTTTGGAGAGTATGAGTTTGGAGAGAATAAGAGAGAAATTTGAGGGAGAAAGATGTGATTTGGGAGAGAATCAATGGAATGGAGGAGAGAGATTGGGAGGGGGTTTATGAAATTTGGGAGAGGGATTGGGAGAGATGTTGAGAGAAAGTGATGATGGTTGTGCCCTAATTTTTGGGCATAGCTGAGGCTTCTATAGGCCCGACAAATCCACGGGACTACTAGTCCCGTGGATTTGCTAGGCAGCAGAGACGAAGTCTCTGTCTAATGCACGAGACTACTAGTCTCGTGCATTTTCTGAAAACTATTCATAAAACTCACAGGACTAGTAGTCCCGTGGGTTTTCTGAGTTTCGTTTAGTGGATAATTAGCGTCCGCTAAACACTCAGGACTGGTAGTCACATGTGTTTCAAAGGCCATATTCAGCAAAACCGACCTCCTTTTGGCCAGCTTTGATGAGCTGACCAAAAAGAGGCCAGTTTTGCTAAATATTTAGCAAAAGTGGCCTATTTTAAAAAAATCTCCATTTAAAAATGGACACCAACAGGTGATACATAGAATATTTCTCCTGAAGCAAGATAATGGTCTATGCAGATAAAATAGGAATAGTAATTCATAATATTTGAATAGTATTATGACGGTTTCGGTTTCTGACTCAGAGCTCCTCTGCACATTTCTTGCTAAGAAAATATAGAACTTGGGAGGTGATGTTATATGGGTTACTGCTTCTTGCATGTCAAGTTACTCTGCACGTTGGGTAAATGTGAAGCTAGAATCTATATTTAAATATTCCAAAACTTCCACCATCTCTATCATTATAAAGTTGCTCCTTACCCATTACTGATTTTTTCCAAATTGGGCAAATTTGACTGACATAATAATTGAAATTATCCAACTTGTCATATCTTCTACAACTGTTCACTGTCTCCAACCTAATTATTGTATCTGTATCTGCACTCTATGTCATTAGTGCGCGAAATCTAGAGTTACAAACAGTATATTTCAAAATTTCAAACAACAGGTTAATGTGTTTTTATTTGGTCATAGGACATGGTGCTCCTGCATCATGAAGTGGAAGTAGAGTTTCCTGATGGTAGACCAAACGAGAACCACCGAGCCACTCTATTAGAGTTTGGGAGAACTCAAAATGGGAAGACAAGCACAGCAATGGCTCTCACTGTTGGCATCCCAGCTGCAATCGGAGTATTGGTATGTATGCAGCATGGTAATTCACTGAAGGTATTATGAATCCTGATAACAGTAAAAGGTCTAATACATCTTGCTACTTGTGATTATGCAGCTTTTGCTTCAGAACAAGGTTCAAACAAGAGGAGTAATTCGACCCCTTGAACCAGAGGTCTACATGCCAGGTACATTTGATGCAAGCAAAGTTTGGCCTAAGGTTCTATTTTTTGACTCCCAAGTCCTAATTGAAGAAAGATTTGACTGACGTCTATTTTGAGAATAATTAAGAGTTAGATCAATTTAGTTCAGTAATTAGTAGTCCATCTTGGGACTGCATCAATATTTAGACTTCAGGCTTAGTAATTTCTGTTAATATTGATATATGTGTTGGTGTTACTTGACAGCATTGGATATCTTAGAAGCATCAGGAATAAAGCTTCTGGAGAAAGTTGAGACTTTATCAGCTTAGCACGAACATGCAAAGGATAATACACAACAAGAAGCTCCACAACAAATATTATCTATTTCTGTGGAGCCTCGGTTCGAATATATTCTTATAAAGGAGGTCGAGCTCAAGATGGATTGAAGCAACATTGTTGTGGATATGATATATGTATCGAAATAATTGTAACTGCTCAAGGAGCCTTGACAGGCATCTGCTGAAGGCTTTGTAAAATTCTATAAATAGGTATAGCCTGTAATGAAAAGTCATTTGATCTTTCTTAAGGCTTGTGTAACTTGACAAATAAGCAGATAAATGAAGTTTTCTTGAGGATGTGCTCAAAATAGTGTATAGGCTGAGCAAGATTTGAAGCCTTTTTATAATTTTGCATCAATTACAGAAATATTCTTTCTTTCGAGTTCAATAGCTTATTTTAGCTAGGTTTCCAAGGTTGATCTTTTTTTTTTTGGGATCAATGGTACTGAAATCTGAAATACGAGTACTTGCAACTTATACCTAGTGTTGTCTTCACTTCCAGAGCTCTATAATACTAGTTGGGTTTATGTTTTAGCTCTTCCAAATTAAAACCAATAGGTGTCAAGGATTAGGTAGTCCTATGTTTGACTGTAAATTGCTAAGGATGAACTGTGAAAAGATCAATTTTGCATGGACCATGTATTTTACGAATTTTGTGTGTGCCAAGCCAATTCATTGTGCACCTGAAGTTTTTGTTTAGGATTTTCTAATATGAAATTAGTCACATTTCATAGATCCTTGATTGTACTATTTATGTGGCCGTGATTAGTCAAACAAGCTACATGATGCGCAATGTTTTGTTAAATGCAATGAATATGGAAAAATACTGGTGTTAAAAATAATTATACTAACCTCTAGTCAATAGGCCTATATCAGTTTCCCATGGTAGAAATTCTATAGTAGACCACTACAATTAAATGAAAATCAAATGAATAATTAGCCTGTTCGCGGTTGTTATTTTTGTTTATTGTTCATTCTTGATGAGATATTAGAGATTGCTTTGAACAATTTACAGGTAAATAGTGCTAGATATGTACAATGTACATTTTTATATTACTATTAGAGTAAGTATATGGGTCCTCCTACCTTATCAGTAATTGACAGAGTGAAGAGGTCTTCCATCTGTTATTATTCACTTGGCAGCAACAATAATAAAAAAAAAGTACTATATATATGATCTTAACTCTCTTTTAAAAACTTTGCCTTCTAGAAAATGTCAGATATTAAGGCCTTTGACTCAATTAAAATTCTCTCTCTCCTATTATTGTGCAAAGTAAAAAATCTCAACGCAAATCCTCAATATGATCAACTGACATTGATATCAGTATCAACTCTCCTTCCAAAAGCATTCAATAAATCAAATGCCCATTACTCTTTTTCCTAATTTATTAGTATTATTGCATGGTATAGTAACTTACATTCTTCATTAATCAACGCTTTTATACCTTCATTCTCATTGCCACCCTCTATTCTTCTCCCCACAAAGAAATATCTCAACCACTTTTGTTCTCATTGAATCTCTTGCTTGTCTTCCTTGATCCCTACCCGCCCGGCCGGGGCCCGGAGATCGGAAGAGCAACCTCTCCACACCAAACACCCTCCCTTCTGTCGTCTATTGTACTTGATTTTCGTAGTTGGCCTTTGGCTACTTGTTTCAAATGAGGAAATGTTTGTTTTATCTTATGTAGGTGTTTATTTTATCCTCATATTGTTTAACTTTCACACCTACTTCTGATAATTTTCATGTAGGTTTGAAAAATGAAGAGGGCTCCCATCTTCTCAAAGGATGGGAATGGAGAATTTAGTGAGCTCGATTATGATCCCCATGTTGGTTTCTCAAAGGTACTCATCTGATCACTGACACCTTAATCCTCCTTGATCTTTGGTTAGTGACATGAAAATATGCACTAATTACAATGCATTTAGTATTAATACACCTGTTGAGTTGATGGCTAAAAACTCTGTGCTTGGCTTTGATTCAGTTCTTGGAAGAAGCAAGGAAGTACGCAAATGATGCAAAGCTCAACCCCAACATGCACTCACATACAAACGCAACACCATCAAGAATTCACAAGGGCGAGAGATCATGGAAGGACACCTTGTTCTTTTGGAGGAAACTGACGAAGAGAGGAGGAGGAGGAATCCATGGAGGAATGGCAACCAAGCCATCCAATGGCCCCAATGCCTCGAAAAGAAGACACGTGTCGGTCTCTGGTCCGATCTGCGGAGACGGTATCAGCCGCCGCGTCGACCGCCCGGCCTCCGGCCCTCTTGCTGGATGGTTCACTCCTACAAGGGCTGAAGAGAGTGAGGCCCCTTACGTGTGCTTAGACGCACAGGGACATGCTTCAGGTGCCAATGCTTTTGGTCCTATTTATAGAGTGACTTGAGACGAGAAGAGTGCAAGCGTGTTGTTATAGTCACGATGTATGAAAAACTCAGGGTGCATTATAAGAGATTTTTAGAGAATCCTTTCTCCTTTTTTTGAGTGTTGGTAAGTTTTGTTTGTTTTATTACTAGATAATCAGGGTGTGCTTATTTGCTTCAGCCAAGAACAAGAAAATCGTTTTAAAAGAAAAAAGTTAATGAGTGTGCTTTTAGCTTTCTTATTTCTTTTGGAAAAAGAATAAATAAAAACTGACAGTGGGTTCTGGAGCAATGCATAATTCCATTGTCCTGATAAAAAAGCTCCAGTGCGATACATGCCTATTTTATGGAAGTACTCAATTGTCTGCATAATGATTCAGTAGTTTATTCTGGTTTTGTTGCAACTGCAATTTGTAGTCGAACAGTATTTTGCAAAAAGACAATAGTGGTCACACATTTCTTTTGTTATTGCAGCATTATTTTTGCAGTTACAATCAGTAAAAAAAAGGTCTCCTTTCTCAATTTAAAAAAATGCATTTTCACAAAACGTTTGATGAGCATCTCTCTATTCATAATTGTAAATACAAATGGTGTCTTTACCAAACCACACAACATCAGTTACACCAAAACCCGAAATTTCTATATAAATTTGTTTCAGACCATTGTAATCTCATAGAAATTGATTTATAATTGAAATAGTTTGCTACAATGAACTAAAGAACATTTTCAAGAGTGTACACTTGATGTTTTGCCTTGCAATACAACTGCATGATTAGCGGTCTCTCCCTAAGGTAAAATTTCACGTATGTGTTCTGCAGTAGCATTTTATTGTACTTTTCTAAATATCCTTTGTACATAGTCTTTCGTCATAATTCATTTGAACATGGGAAGACTCTTCATTGAGAGGAGAGCTCCTATGACACTACCAATGAGGCTAAATTCTGCTCTACTTCTTCCCAGTCTTTGACTCTGGTCACAAGAGGGTGTGAATCAACGGTATCATTCTTGCACCATGGATATGAATTGTAGTAGTCGAAGAGGAGGACTCTGATACCAATTTCAGCACATTCTAGAGCATATCGTGGGTTGTCATCGATCAAAACTTGAGCTCCTAGAGATCTGCAATACGAAACTGAGATAAGTTTTTCGAGGCAGCACTAACTTCTTAACTTTGCATGACTTAGCGAGGGAAAAAGTTCAAACACACTTACTATAGTGAAAATAGTGACAATTTTTATTTTCCTACTTGAGAAAAATTAAGCTTATTTTTAGTCAAACGGCTTGAATTCAGCAAAATTTCTCATGTAATAGTAATAAAGTTCACACGTGCAATGTGTTATTACTAAAATTATACCTATACAATGCTGATTGCATTGTTTGGACAATATCAATCAATCAAATAAGAAAGGTTTTGGACCCTGGTTTAGTTACAAAAATCAGTACCCAGAAGAAAAATGAAGGAAAGAAAAGAGGCAACCCTCAAATCAAAAAAATACGGCAAAATAAATAAATAAATAAATCAATCAAATTGGTACAATTTAAATTCACGTGGGTCAGCTAGGATTAACAAAAGTGCCAAACCCAACCTAATCTGAAAATGGCAAGGTGTTAAAAATGAAATAAAAGGAAAAGAACTCTAATCATACCTGCAAATTTCAGATTTAGGCTTTGATTTCCCATCCAAAGCAAAATGGTTGCCAAAATGAATCTCTTGAAAAAGACCAGGGTAGTGTTGCTCAATCCACTGTAGTGTATGATCTTTTATCACATTCTGCCGAGATCTAACAGAAGAGAAGGTATTCCAGTTGGGTGTATAGATTTTTCACTAGTTGTGAAGAACAAAGAATTTAACAAATATAATACATACAAGAAACTTACGTCACAACAGAAAGATTACAAAACGAGGACAGCTTATGAAGAGTATCTCTAGCTCCTGGAATGGGATGAATTCCAGATGTGAAATAATGAGTTTTAAAAAACTCATGCACTCGGATATCAGCTGCCAAAAGAACAAGAAACGGCTTAAGTGTGAAATACAATATGACAAGTAGGCAAATGACAAGGTACAAAAGGTATTATGGATCTTACAATACCTTCAGCTCGAGAGCAATTCCATATCTGCAAAAAAAACTGAATAAGCAATCGTGCTTTGCAAATTCAGACATCACATAACCAAAATTCATTAAAAGGACCAAGGTGGGAAGCTAGAACAAGCTTCACTACAAGCAGTCTTTAAGATTTAGAGACTTCATTACTTAACAGAAGCTTACCCTGAAGAACTCATATACGTAGTACTCCGACACAGTGTGATTCAACGAGTATCTGTCAGCAATGAATTTGTTCAATGCTGCAAGAAAGCTTCCAAGAACTGAAAATCATTTAGGAGATCAAATTAGCGTCAATTTCACATAGCAAACAAGTAACTAAGAAAAACATTCGAGAGCAATTTACTCTACAATTACGTCACCATGATGCTTGAAACATTCATAATGCTTTATGTTTTTGTGAGAAAACTACTCAAATATTGACCCTTAGTGATACATATAGAGATAGTAGTTTATTTCTTAAGAAACGTTAATTTTGTGCATAATAATGAAAAGAAAAGATATAGAAAAAAAATCAGCTAACTTATTGCTCAGATCCTGACAATAACAAGCTAATGGCAAACTTATCATTTTAAGATATAAGAAATTCAACAACAATAAAGACAACAAAGTCTCTACAGTATTCGCACTGGAGATACAAGAAATGAAAGCATCCCAATTTACAGATTCATACATGAACTCATAAAAAAAATAACTTGCGAAGGCTATGATTCAATGACCAACACGAGTGTCTTACTTGATGGCAGGCAGCGTGTTGGATACAACGCTCTAAACTCTAGATGTGGGGAAGTATTTTAGTGTCATGCACAGACGCAAACACAACTTGTGTAGGTACACTATTTTGGTAAGAAACTTAAAATGGTAAAATGATCTATATAACGAGTAGCTTTTGTCAAAAGTAGGTTAGAACATACATCTTGTACTCCATGAAATGAACAAAGTTTTATGTATTTCCAAGTGATGGACATGGATGGGCATATATGTTATAGTTAAACATGTTGGAGATGATAATTTTTTAGACTTTATAAAATGACCAATTTAAAAGTAACCAGTAGAAACGAGGAAGAATTATGACAGATCATATTAGATGATATTTTACAGAAAGAAAACTCATGAAACCGGGCCTCAATGATGTATACCATTTTCATTATCCAAACAGAAAATGGACTTTTTTTTAGTGAAAAAACCTAGACATGGTTGAAAGAATCGTACATAAAATGGAGCAGTTTATGGCAGAAAGAAAAACTTCATAAAACAATAATTTTTAATCTATTTCATCATGTAATGCAATCGTATCCAAGGTTTTAAATATTGGTTATTGGAAATATATCGGATGGCCAAAATTCATATCGGATCCCGGTTATCAGGAATATTTCGGGGATAAGTAGTAAAAATCGGAGTGTCATGTTGGATGGTCAGCACATATAATACAATGTCCTAAAACATAATCTAAGCAAATTTAATGAAATATCGAGAGAAGGTCTTCGAGAAAGGTTGTTGATAGAGGTCTTTGAGCGAAAAATTTGCAAGTGATTTGCGGAAAATGACAGTGGAGGCAGAGAGAATTAAGGTTACACGATGAGCGCATGCGAAACAGAATGTGATAGCACGACTTTTGTTTAGTGGATGGGCATCAGATATGCAAAAAGAGGATTTTTGCCTCCAAACTCAAACCGGTTCACTTAAACTATAAATTGTAGAAAATCGAGTGATTTTTAACCCAAAAGAAATCGACCAGTTTATCAGATTTACACCAATATATCGGGACAAATCGACCAAAAATGATATGCGATAAATTTTTACAAAAATCGCATCGGTCATGGCCCAAACCCTATATATCGGCGATAAATTGACAAAATCGACCTATTTTTAAAACATTGATCGTATCTAACAAATTTCAATCTCAACAACAATTAGCAAGAGGCTAAATTATACTGGACCCTCCTGAAAATGTTAGGCACTAGGACCCTGCTTCACATTTTGATGGTGCCGTCTGGATTAGTTCGAGTTGAGGAGGTGGGTGACAAGTTCTACAAAGGAGGGTGATGAAGAGAAGAGCAGAGAAGGAAGCTGGAGAGCGGGTTTGCACGAGTCAATGCAAATAATGGGGAGGAAGAGGAAGGATTCAGCTCAAATCCCTCTCCATGTGAAGTTTTTCTTTTCTTTTTTCGTTTGGCAATTTGTTACTGAAGGTAGGAATGAAGATGTTTTGTCATTTTCTTTTGATTCATCAAACCATAATTTTCTTAATCCATTAGTGAGAAAATAACTTTAGACTAGTCCAGGAAGTTCTTCGTCAAGTTTAATAAATGACGGGTACCAGAAAACAAGGCTTAAATGAAGGGTTTTGTAATTTCCTTAAACATATAAAGGTACTTCATTGGTAAGACCTAAAAGGTTAAAAGGAAATAATATAATTAGAATAGCCCGTATAATGCTTAAGTCAACACCGCCTGACCCTGATTTGAGCAACAATATATGGTAGTCAAAGACTAGAAAGCATTTAGATCCCTTTACCATGTGAATTGAGCCCCTCAACGGGGTGCAGAATGCTTTAAATGCTCAAATCAGTGTTGTCAATGCGCGAAGCGCAATGCGGGGCGCACAGCATCTTTACGCGCACATGCGCAACGCGCAATGCGATGCGCGCGCCCGAGTGATGCGAGGCGCACACCACACACATAATTTTTCAATATATGTAATCAAGCACGAAAGAACATGTTTTTTAGAATTTACTTGAAAAATATCATGATAAATAATATCTTACTACAAAATCACAATATAATGTTTTAATTTCTAATGCTAACACCCAACATAGTAGCAAAATTCATAAATTTTTAAATCAAATGTTAAATCAAGATTAATATCCAAGCAAAGGATTAGTAATTGTCCTCGATTGAAGGCTATTTAAAAAGGCCTAATGGATTTATTTTGCTTTTTGGGATATGGGATATCAAGTATAAAGACTCGATTGAAATGATAACAAATAAAACAATATGAGGATATGTACTATATGCACCCTACACGAAGTAAGGATGTACGCGAGGCGCAAAGGCGCTGCTGCATCAGATGTGGGGCGCTTCGTCACCGCCCCGCATCATAAGGCGCATGAGGCGCAATGAGGCGCGCGCCTTTGAAAACACTGGCTCAAATAGGTCCCAAAGATGTAGGATGATATGCTGTTATTAAGCATTAATGTGATGACATAAAAGTAATTATATAATTATTGAGCATTAACGGGATGACATAAGTAACATATCGTTTTTGAGAAAAAAAAACTTTCATTATACTTAGTACACTCAAGCATTCTGGGGATGACATAAGTAACACATATCGTTTTTGAGAAAAAAACTTTCATTATACTTAGTACACTCAAGCATTCTGACAATGACATCGTAATTTAGAGCATATTCCAACTTGCATTAAGGAACAGGATACAGAAACCATAGCCTAAACTGTATATAGATATATACTTCAATATTTGTGTGGCTCATTGAATCAAATCAGGTTGATTTAAGTGAGGACTACTTTTGAAGGCATATGTGATTGAAGAGTATAACTGAAATTGAAGGGGATATTCTATAGGTCAGCTACAAGATCCAACAATGATCTATGGATCAGAATGTTGTCGGGCAGTTAAGAGCAACATCTACAAAAAAAAAGTGTAGCTTCATAGGTTGTTAGAGATCACTCTTATTGTGGATAGAATGAGAGAATATTTGGAGATGGTTCAGTCATGGGCTATGAAGGCCGTTAAATGCACCTACAAGCAGAAGTGATGAGACTATAACTAACAGAGAAAGGAGACCTAGAGCTAGCCCAAGAGAATTTGGTTAGAAGTTGTTAAGGATATGATAATGATTAACTTCGTGGACGAGATAGCATCAATGGGACCAAGTGGAAGAGTAGGATTCATGCAATCAAACCCAAAATTTTGAGATAAATTCTTTGTTGCTGTTGTTTTATATAAACCTTCATCCTATTTGTATCCAATATTTACCTCAAAACCATATTGTCTGCAACAAAAACACGGCCAATCCCACAATCCAAACCCATGAACCAGCAATATCATAAACCTAAGGCAAACTAAACATACAAATTCTACAATGATGTTAGACTACTACGAAAGCTAAGAACACATACCTTCATCCACGTCAACAGCAACAACCATCTTCTCCGGTATCAACAGATTATTAGACCCAAGGGGCCTCCCATTCTTGCAAGCTTCATTTCCATTCACCAACTTCAACCCCACCTCGTCCCTAAGAATAGCACTAGGATCCCGAACCAACTGGCGGTTAACCGCCATTGCACGAGCCTTTGCGCTCCCATCGTGGCGATCCAAGCAACCTCTCAAGCTCAACCCACATCTAGTATTGACACTAGAACCACTACACGAATCAAACCAAACCTTGCGGTGATTAAATCTTTGGTACTCATTAGCTTCACTCATAGAGCTGTACTCAAGAAACCTGGTAGAGTGCAGAACCTTGTTCAAAGCCATTGAACCCCAATTGTTCCACAATGAGTTGCAATGGTTTGAGATCAACCACAAGCCCTCCTTCCTCCTTAAAATAACCATGTGCACATTCCAAATACCAATGAAAGAATCCTAATTTACCGCTAAAAATCCTATTTTTAACCCTAAATCGATTGGAATCAGGAGAAAAATAGGGTTTAAGATGAAAATATGAAACGGGTATTCTTCAAATCGACTCAGAAGTGAAAACAACAGATACCCAACTACAATGATCAAATAAATTCGATTCTGATAGAAAGAAATCAACAAAAGAAAACCCACAATGTACGCAAACACAGAATCCCTTTATATGCTGTCGAAAAAGAGCAAAAAAATAGATCTCGAAAAAATGGCGCAAAATTTGTGCTGCGGCCCCTACGAGGAGGAGTCGCCGGAAAGGAGAAATTTTTACAGGAATTGTTAATCGAAATGCCTTCGCCCTCCCCTTGTCTTCTTTTCTTTTTTTTTTTTAATAATTTTTTTAAAAAGGGCTTCTTGAGGAGTGAAATTATCTCCGCCAATTATGATGCCGTGATCCTCTCAGAACGGTGGGGGTTTTCACCTTTTCCGGATGTGAACCCTTTCTGGGCCCCTCCATGATGGTATGTCTCAAATTGAATCAAGCCAGCCAATAATAAGTGAATCCTGACCGTTCAATTGACTGGCCTCGCTTATAATAAGTGGACCTAATGTTTTGCCTCCGGTAGGTTGAGCATTAAATCAGGGGTATTAGCCGTATCCTTATCCGAGAAAATATCTGTAACCATGTATACGAAAATATCCGTAACCACGTATACAGATATAGTTACTCAAATATATAATCGATAGGATATGGTTACGGATATAGTTTTTGTAGTAAAATATCGTATCCGTATCCAAAATATCTGAATCCATATTAGTCATACTTTTCGATAGTTTCGATTCTTAGATTATAGATTTGTGGTTAATTTTGATAATCAATATATCTAATCTTAACTTTTCAGTTATAATGAGGATATTAATGAACTATTTTGTATCACATGAACTATATTTTTCTCAATACTGTCTACTTTTCTCATATCTGTTTTGTATCCTTATGTATATCCGCT
>BQKN01065102.1:135215-154897 GCA_022839385.1 Asparagus kiusianus
TGAACAACTCAAATTCACAACCTCAATCATATTTTGAACTTCGAAAACAATTGTATTTTGTATATGCTTCTGGAATCAACTTGCAAGAAACAACTGTGAACATTCTAAGCCAATGAAGCCAAGCCTTCAAAGTAATGAAAAGCAATTTCTCTACACTTCCTCAACAAATTAACCATCATGAAATTTCTTTGTACATATTCATAAGTGTATCCATCTCAATGTATCATATCCACAACTATACTCTGGTGATCGGTAATATACCAATTCATCTCAGAACACAAAATCCACGACCAATTTTCATATTTTTCATGACTTACCATTAGGAGTTTTTGGAGTTAGACTACTCCCCTCTCCTTGCTCAATATCAACTTCCCTTGGACTACAGGAAGAACCAATTACCATCTTTCCCCTGCTCAATAACCTTCTCAAAGACCTCAACCTCGCAGATTTTGGTGTTTTCGCTCCCTCCTCCATTGGAGATTTCATCTCATCCTCCGAAAACCTACTCGACCTTCTCGGGATATCAATTACAAGCATCGAAGATCTCGAACTCTCTTCTTGAGGAACCCCATTACTGACTTCACCTTGGTTCCCCCAGAACAACACATTGGTAGGAAAATTCGGCGATTCTGTCGAATACCCAGCTGCCGAAACGCTCTCTTGAGGTCGAGTTTCAAATGAAAACTCTCCCGTTACCGAAGTTCGGCAAACAGGGCAAGTAGAATGAGAATGAAACCACATATCAATGCATTCAACATGGAATCCGTGATTGCATTTAGGGAGCAATCGAACTTCTTCGCCCTCGGATAATTCAGACAAACACACCGCGCATTCTAGCCCGTCTTTGAACTCAGAGGGGTCGAACACTGAAACGGGGAGAGACTTCAGCACCTCGGCGTCGAGACCACGCTGAGCCGCTTGAATTTGGTCGGCGGCCACGAAGACGAAGCGTGCCCGGGAGCGTCGGAGGACAGCGCTTGAACCCATGAAGTACCTGGCGAAGAGGTAGAGGAAGAGGACGAAGATGACCGCCATGAAGAGCAAAACCACCGCTACGATCATCACCTGCATGCTTATGCTGGCCGCAGCACCAGCGGCCGTGGCCATCGGATTTAGGATATGGGTTTTGTAAAAGATTGGATTTTGGGATTTGGGTCGGGAAAAAGATTAGATTTTGTGGAGAGAGAGAAAAAATATATAGGGGAAGGGGGTTTTAATACAGAGGAATGATGATGAGAGCAAGGAACTTGGACCCCTGAGCTAAAATGGGAGAGGAGCAGGAGGAAGGAGAGGGATGACCGATGACCTCACGAGTGATGATGGGTCTTATTGTGAGTGGGTTTACTTGGAATTTTTTTGGAGACGAGGGACTGGAAAAAGTTTCAAAGGGACTGGAATTAAACACGGGGCTTGTTTAATTTCTTGGCTGCTTCCGTGGGTTTAGTGGCTGCCGTTGGTCGCGGCTGCATACGTTGAAACGTTTCGTGGATTCTGTCAAAACTTTTGAAGTTTGACCCGTACTTTAAATACTTTTTTAATTGCTTGATAATAGATTGCACGTGATGGGTAATTTGTTGTTGATCATGTTTTCGAATGAAGCCCGTTAAGTATAATAATAAATTGGGTTATTTGCAATATATATTCAAGCCCGTGCAATACACGAATTTATTAGGCATTAAGCTTTAAAAAAGTTTTCAGGATACAAATTAACAATTTTCTGAAATGCTGTGAACCGAAACAAATTAAGCTTCATCACTTTCAACAAATACGAAATAATATAGAATTGGCAGTTCAGTTTTACTGAGCAATTATAAAACTCTAATGAAGAATCCCTTCCATAATAAATAAGGTATTCATGTTAAATAAGACGGTGAAAATATCAATGATCATAATAGATAAGTATGAAAATCATACTAAAGTTAACTTTTTTTTTAGAATTTGGAGTATCAAGTAAGAAAACTAATTGTAGTACGATGTATGCCGCTTTTTTTCCAGAGTCTAAAAGTTATACCCTTAAATAAAAAAAATTACTGATAACATTTACATAATCAATAAAATAAGACTGTAGTATTTTTCATAACCTTGATTATTATATATGAAAATATAAGCAGCTATAGTAGATAAATATGACAATCAAATTAAAGCATATATTTTGGAGTCCGGAGGTTTGCGTAGGATGAACGCGATAATCAAACGTCCGCCAACAAAAGAATTACTAAACTCCCAAGCTAATTGTAGTACTACAGTAATATGATCAATTTCCCTTTCAATCTAGAAGCTATAACATGTAAATCTTTTGAGGTGAAAATAGGTCAAGATGCCCTATATTCAAGAGTGTGCTGCGTAAAAGATCTCTCTAGCTAGAGTAAAATTTGAAATATCCCTTGATGCTCAACTGACATTAATGTTACAGAACAAATAGGATGAAGAGAGGATGTTTCCATTGTTCATCAAATCTTAATGTGGACAATGTACATACATTAAGATGAAGAAACTGCTCGAATACTATATCTACTCCTCTATACAAACGGGAGAACCCAAGATTGACTATTTATGTTACAGTAAATACCACAGTGACATTTACTGCATCGTTATTACTGTAGCAATATGAACTGGATATTGTAGCAGTTTTTGAAAAATATTGTTGTGGCGCACCGGAATACTATAGCGTTTTAAAAAACTGTAACAGAGACGGGAACTGTAGCAATCCAAAAAATCTAAAAAATATTACTGCAGCATTTAAATATCGGGATTACTATAACGGGAAAAAAATGATATGTCGTGCTTTGCACGGTATTCACGACTAGTATCAATAGTAAGAGAGTAATTATCTGAGTTCACTAGTATTTAAAGAGCTGGCATGCCCGGTTCATAGCATCCAAAAATTAACGTCTACCAAACCAAATCGTTCGTTAAAGCAACCACAAAATTAAACTTCAGACGGAGAAACATTATTCGAAAGTTTCGTATGTACCTTTTTCCTCGTTCTGAATCAGCTCCTGTACCCCTTTCTGCTTTGCGATTATTGGCTCGAGCTCCATATATAAGCTATTGAAAACTATTGTAATAAAGATTTTCATAATTGTAACATAAGATGGTGGTATTTTCAGATCCTGCATTCTCGTTAACGAGATATAACACATTACTTCCTAAGATGAGATATAAATAAAATTCATAAGAACACATTTTCAAAATAAACCAATTTATATTTTTAATTGTCAAAATAGACCCACTTCAGTTTTATTTATCAAAACAGACCCATTTTGTGGCCACGTTAGCAGCGTGGCCACGAAATGAGTCGTTTTTTTAATGTCGCCTCTAAATAGTCGGGGTTGGCAACCCCGACTATTTAGGTAACTGTTTGTTGGAAATTTGATGTAATAAGACAAGAAAGAAATGTTGACTTGTATTCTCTCAAAATCAATTACAAATTGAATTCCGATTACAAAAGAGAGGAGAATGAAATTGATTCTCCCCTTTGTTTAATTCTGGGTTCTTCTTGGTAGCGATGGAATGCTTCCTTCGATTGATCGCGTCGAACTTGCTCTCCGTTGACGATCCGATCGTACTATCTCACTGGAACAATTGACTTGTTTGATGAATTCGGTTTAGGACTCTCGATGAGTATAAGGAACTCGGAACGAGTTGAGAACTCTGAAGAGAGTTGTTAAAAACCGAATAACTGGTTTGATATGATTAACTTACGTCACAAGCTTAATCACAAACTCTTAAATGAGTTTCAGAACTCAGAGTGAGTTGAAACCCTGTATCAGAGTTGTTAGAACCGAAGATTCGGTTAATAGCCAAGTTGATTCTCCACTAATGGAGGGATTCTCTGAGATTTGATGATCTCCAAAAATCTCCCTCTTCGTGTTGTTGAACTGCCGAGATTTGTTGACCTTAGGCGGTTTTTGATGCCAGCTCCTTCAACCTTCTACGGTTTTGTTGCTGAAACCGATCAGCCAACCAAAAATCATCAACCAACTAACTCCTTACTCAGTTGAGTAAGTCGGTTATTTATAGAGAGATTAGGGCGTAACCAATCCCTCAATCTGCTCCTGAATGAGCGAAAATCCCTCAGAACGTGGGATAACGGTTTTAAAGCCGTTCGCCTGCGTGTTTGAACGAGTCATACGCCTGATCTGGCGTTATGGGCCTTAACTCTGCGTCTGAGGGTTGAGACGCAGAGTTAAACCTTTTGACAAAGGTTGAAAACGCACAGGCCGCATGCGTTCTAGAATTAGAGACGCACAGGTCACTTGTGCATTCAACTCTGCGTCAAGAATTTGGGACGCACAGTTGAGTTTGTTAAAGAACGCACATTAAGTATGCGTTTTGGTGATTTTAACTCTGCGTTGCAGAGTTAAGTATCTGCTGGCGAACGCACAGGATATGTGCGTTTGGAATTTGAGAAACGCAGGAATTAACTCTGCGTTTAAGAGAGGTTGTTGACTTGTAACCTCGTCTATTATGATATTGCAAAGGTCATTGCTTATTGATCTTTGCCTGTTATAAGGTATGAGAGTCGTCAAATTGTAACTCTCACCATCGATTGTGAAGGCCACTAAATAGAATTTTCATCTGCTGTCGGAAGCGTCGTCAAATTGTAACTCCTTTCGATCTGTGTGAAAAGTCTTCTATTTGCAACTTTCGATTATCGGCACGTAAGCTATTTGATTGTAGCTTTCGTTGTGAGAGATAGACGGGAATCAACATCCATAGTGTCTTCTGGATGAATATTTGCCCACAGCTCTCTACCAAGTAACTCACGAGCTAAATTCAACCTTTTATTTCTAAAATCATTACACTGCTCATTAACAAGCATGTCACAGCCATCAAAATCAATCATCTCAGAAATGAAGTCATATTTGTGGCGATTGAGGAGTTGCAGATGCAGTGATCAGGAAGTCGTCTGATTGTGACTTCCATTATCGGAGCTTGGTAGGGATCAGCTATCCATTGTAATTTTTAGACAGCCTACAGTAACGTCAAGTTAAATTTGTCGGGGTTACCAACCCCGACTGATTTAGAGCCATGTCTAATTGGTTGGGGTTAGCAACCCCGACTATTTCGAAAGCCCGTTTTGAAATGGTCGGGATTGCCAACCCCGACCATATGGCAGATTAGCCAAAAAAGCAACATCAACGAAATTCCCATACCAGCTCGAGACTTTATACAAATTAATGAACCGTATAAATTAAGAATTAAGAATTAGATGGCCTCTTATTAGCAGATCCCTCGGAATCCGGGAAGACAAAAGCAGTCGTAACGATGAGAAAACAACTGAGCGAGCGAGAAAAGAAGAGGAAAGAAAAAAAGAAAAGATGTGGTGAACATCAATCGAGAAACCAAACGGAGCAATTGCCCTCGGGAGATTCAGGTGTCGAATGGAAACACAAGCGAAGATCTCAAATAGAGGAGATTAGACGAGCGTACAAATGAATACAGGATTCGAATCACAAGGAAGGCAACAGCAATAGAGTATGGTCGAGGTTGGCAACCCCGACCATTTCTGTTAGGAATCTTGACCCCAAGATTAGTTTATTTTGATGATAACAAATATTATATATTGTGTGTATTATGTGCTAATATTTGTTTTGCAGTATCAGAACTAT
The DNA here is from genome assembly GCA_022839385.1 of Asparagus kiusianus. Taxonomy (NCBI): domain Eukaryota; kingdom Viridiplantae; phylum Streptophyta; class Magnoliopsida; order Asparagales; family Asparagaceae; genus Asparagus; species Asparagus kiusianus. The sequence continues at coordinate 140,831 of BQKN01065102.1, forward strand.
ATCAACAATTATATTCAAAGAGATACTCAAGACATAGATGAGTTCAAGGTAAAATAAAGCAAAGAAGAAGATATACTTTATTGTCAAAATATAATTTTATATTTTCTTTGCTTAGAAATTTGTACAAGCCTTGATCAGTCACATACATGCACACACATATAGTATTAGAACACACTAACACATGCTTAGTGTGTTGGTTAACAATAGAAATCTCCTATGTTAGTCATTAGAGTTTATAGATATTGAGTGAGCCTTAAAACATTTTATTTATACCCCTTATCAATTAGAATTTGGAAAAACTCAAAAGATCAAAATTGTAGGTCTCTTCAAGAGCTTTCCAACAAATCTTAAATCACCTCATTCTGATATCGGATGAGAAAGTTATAATCAAAATACTGGAAAAAAAATTCCAGAATCTGTGAGTTTACAGTGTAGTCGACTACTATGCCTTGTAGTCGACTACTAAGCAATTTTCTGACTTCACAGAGTCTGTTTAGACTCAGTGTAGTCGACTACTATCACTTGTAGTCGACTACAGATGCAGTTTTTCCAGATTTCAGGTTTTGAATAAGTGACTGTTTATAGCCGTTTTGTGTACGTTTTTAGGGGTTAAAAACTTGTCTTTTCAAGGGCTATAAATAGGTTATAAGTGTTTTCGTCAAAAGTTGCTTTCATCGTAGATTCCATTAATCTTCGGTCGATTACAGAAAATTACAATGAAAAATAAGTAAAATTACAACTCCTGAGAAAATAAACGCAGGACCGTTGTTTGGATCGCTGCTTTTGTGGGTTCTTTGCCTGTGCCGGGAACGCTTTGGTTCGTGGACCACCGAATCACAGATCGTGAAAGGGGTTTATGATTCTGACCTCGTTTATCGAAGTGAGAATTTGAAACGATATCTTATCAAAGTAAGATAGTCGTTCTTCTTGAACTCAAGTCAAAGCTCGAATGTCAAGAAATTGCTCCAAGAACTGAAATCTCTGCTCTCTCTGCTCTGGAATGCTCTAACAAATGCTCGATCCTCGTCAGAAGTGACCCTAGGGGGGTATTTATAGCCTCCGGGGTCTGTAACTGCAAAAACTCAACAACCGAAGAAATTAGTACGGCGAGACAGTGTTTGCTGTCTCGGCCCGCAGACAGTAAATTTACTATCTCGCCCAGCGAGACAGTGAATACTGTCTCGAAAAACGATAGTTTTTTCCTTGTAACTACTTTCCCACGTTTCAAACTCCGTTATTTTGGCAGTTATTCACGTGATTTTCACCCACGATGTTTTCCACGTCCCTTGGCAGTTAATGGACACGTGTGTGGCGGTTATCGAGGTGGTTTTCTAACCAATTCAACGCTGTCTCGCTGGCGAGACAGCAAAGCCTGTCTCGCTGGCGAGACAGTTCATACTTGTCTTGATTTTCTCAAAACAGTATGAGATCAACTCTTGTGATTTCTTTGAGTGATCTTATCTATGTTTGGGATACCTATTAGCATTTTTGACGCCTACAATAAGTTCAGAAATTTGCACAACTAATTCATACACATAAGATCAAACATTTGTGCATATTCACTCTCTAGTTTTCCAGATTTTCATGCTAAGGGTTTAGGAAAAGAGAGTTTCTGATATTGCATTGGTTTCAATCATTCTTAGAGATTGTATAGGCAATATTCAGAGAGTTAAAAGAATCATAAGCCACTGCTGCACTTCATTACACATTCAAGGCTTATAGGATCAATTGTGTTCTTACTTCAAAAAGGATTTCTCTCGGGTTTGAGAGGGTTGATCTCTTGGTTTAGAGATTGGGTGGCAATTGGCATGATCTTATCAATTGGTGTTGCAATTTACAAGGATTTGCAAATTGGTCAGATTTGTTTTTGATTTTGTAAGTTTATTCAAAATCATAGTGGAAACTCTCAAGTGGGATTTGCTTGGGGACTGGATGTATACCGGGTTGGTGGAACCAGTATAAAACTTTGTGTTTGTGTTTTGTGAATTTCTGAGATTGACATTTTTTCTTTGTAATTTATAATCTACTTTGCATAAATTTTAATAGAACACTATTCATCTCTCCCCCCCCTCCCTTTAGTGTTCTAGTGTATCTATTTCAGATCCTATAATTTCGAAATAGGCTTTCGAAATGGTCGGAGTTGCCAACCCCGACCAATTAGACATGGTTCTAAATCAGTCGGGGTTGGTAACCCCGACAAATTTAACTTGACATTAGCTAAATAGTCGGGGTTGCCAATCCCGACTATTTAGAGGCGACATTAAAAAAACCGACCCATTTCGTGGCCACGTTGCTGACGTGGCCACAAAATGTGTCTGTTTTGATAAATAAAACTGAAGTGAGTCTATTTTGACAATTAAAAATATAAATGAGTTTATTTTGAAAATTTGTTCAATTCATAATGTAAACTACACATGATCAACACAAGCAAAAGAGACGTCAAACAAACTGAAATAAAATACACTTGTTTAGTATTTGATTAATAGCCAAGGGCCCCCATCAAAACAGTAAGAATATGTTGTAAGCATCCAGTATCAGCAATGTTATAAATGAAATACATTACATCTATTCTCCAAAATTGTACACATGGTGCATCCAGTGTCGACAAATAATTTTGAATGTGATCCTTAGTCATGATAGTTAATGACCATAATGTTCAGCAAAATCAATATGTATTTCATCAATGGGATACAATATTGACTGTGATCTTCAGACATGATGGTTAATGACCATAATGTTCAACAAAATCAATATGTATCTCATCAATGGGATACAGATAGCATTATAAAGTTTGTTAAAATAAAAACAAATGCTTATAAGCATACATGTGAGATCATAATTAAAATTGTCATGTTTAGGAACACAAATAACTGATAAGAATGAGATAAGAATGAGATTATAGCAGAAAAAAAACAGGACCTAAAAAATACATGTGCATCTAAGCACTCTTCATTACAACCTATATACAATTACCATAGAAATATCAAACTTATGTACAACAGCACCCAAGGGAAAATAGTTCCTGTAAAGCCACAAAATAGTTCCTGTAAAGCCACAAGACTGCAGATAGTGACAGACAAATGACTCAAAGGAATGAATATATAAATTAGCAAAGCACATAAGCAAGACTGATACCTACTTAGTTGTTATTCAGTATAACCCTCTCAAGATTTTAGATAGTTTTTAAATAATTCTACACATAGACTACTTTATTGTTACGTAAGATTAAAGCATCTCTAGCATACAACCTTAATGCTTTACTTGCATCCAGCAACAACCTAGAAACTTTTATGAGGTATTATAGTTCACCAAAAAAAATTATTTATGAAAAGAAAATTTTGATAATTTTTTAGAAAATTTATGCACCAAAACAATTATATGAAACTCGTTTGTTGTTAACTTTCATGTAAATGATCCAAGATGGAACTCACTTTTTCCTGATTGATGCCAATGATCCCAAGACTACATGAATTTCATATTGATGCCAATGATCCCAAGACTACAGGAATTTCATACTGATGCCAATGATCCCAAGACTACATGATTTTCATATTGATGGCAAGAGCTTTGCTATAGGGACCCAAAATATGGGACCAATAAAGGGGACAAGTGAGTTGTCCCCCTCCTATTGAATAATGAGTTGGTCATCATTAATGATGGCCAACTCATTATCCAATAGGAGGGGGACACCTCACTTGTCCCCTCTATTGGTCCCATATTTTGGGTCCTTAAAGAATTTTTCTTGATGGCAATGATCCCAAGACTACATGATTTTCATATTGAACTAATATAATATAAGCTCTTTAAAGCTTGTAGATCTCAATATATACAATATAAATAGTTAAATGTTGAAAATGGAGGGTGTCTATGAGTTGTGATTATAATGAACATTTAATCCACAGGAAAGTTTGTCCTTAGCTGGGAAAACATTGAATATTGGTAGAATCAGTCAAACAAATAAATAAATCTAAATAAATGCATGCGTTCAAATGAAAAAATCAATTAAATACGCTTGTAAAGAAAGCAGATTGTATCCTTACAGAGAAACAAATAAACTTTATTGTTGCTTTGAGAGGAACATGTGAGTTCAACTGTCTAATTTGCGATAGAAAAATGCTCGAGTCAAATCAACATTATAGGTATGAAGATGTGAACATAATGATCATATTTTTATTTATATAAAGATTAAAGAGATTAAGATACCAAAAACACAATCATCTGCTTTTTCACTCAGCAATTTTATTGGTGTGAGCAATATTATTACCATCTACTTCCATCATGTTCTATCAAAATCTTTAGTAAACCTTCAGATATATCAAATATACATATCTTGATCAGCAAGTCATGTAGAAACTCAAGTCATAAATAAGTAAAAGTATATTTTTGATGAAATTTACATGAGATAATAACTAAATAAAAGCAAAAAAGATACACTTATATTTTCCTTAAAAGGTGGTTAGTAAACATCTTGAATTCTGGCATTTTATCCAGTAGTTCCTCAAGTTGACCGGAACATTTTTCTTACTGTTGGAATATGTGTCTCTTGTCCATTAAACAGATAAAATTACATAGTTAGGGTGTATTGATGAGTTTGTCAGAGATAATCAAGATTCTCTTAAAATTGAATTGAGATAAATTGTCAAATAAAAGATTAGACAAAAATATTATGTCAGGGCAAAATGTCAAATTGACATTAATATTATCAACCAATCCATCTCAATGCAAAACTCTAAGTTAGATCAAGCTGATTTCTTAACAATCACTTCTAAGAACTTTTCCTATATTTAAAATTAGATATGTTCATTCCTATTTTTGTACTTGGGTTGGAACAACAATATTATAACACCAAACTTTGCTGATGTACTTTGTTGGTAGTTTGGAATAGTATTCTTCAAAGGATTGACGATGGTCTCTACTTTCTATTTCTATTATTAATAAATAAATAAAAATTAGCTTCATGGCCACATAGAAACCTTCAGCAATTACTCAAAAAGTACTGTTGCACACTAAACTAAGCAGCTCACCTCAGTAATCAAGTAGAGGTTTTCTTCAACCAGTTCATACTTGAAATCCTTAAGATTCTCCCATGGATATGTTGCCATCGATTGCTAGGAATCTACAAATAATTAAGCTGATATTTTTCAATAAAAAAAATCTCATGTACAAATAGCAATAGTCAAGACATAATTCATTTCAAGGAGGTTTGCTCCAGTACCTCAACAGTCAAACCTCTAGAATGAGAGATACTACGCAGTTCACGTAGCATATAGCTATAGTTATAGCAATAGCGTATAGTTGCAGTTATAGTTTTATGCCCCATAATAGAGTATATATAGTTTCAGTTATAGCTCTAATTGAGCTCTCTGTATATTTCCATTGATTTTTTCGTCTCATCCTATAAAAAGACAGATTTTGCAGAAAATGTAACAGGAAAAACCAATCTTGAGATATGCAATCTACATTTTTGAGAATCAACTACATTGAGAAGGATGGAAAAATGAGCATTAAACTAGTGATCAAGTATTTAAATCAAGGATAAATGAAGAAAAGCCTGAAAGTGCTTAAGTAATTAGATGCTGTGATGCTAGATGAAGTGGTTATGAAATTTTTTGAGAAACAACGTAAGAAAAATACATGATCTCAAGCTAAAACCTCAAAAAATTCAATCCACAAACTGATTTCTCATTAAATGCCTAGCTTTTAATCACGCAAATGTAGCAAAAACAACCGCATTGCATTACCTCCCGAAATATTTAGGCCAAATACTTGACATGAACCCCCTAGAGAAACAAAATATGAAAATCCAAAGAATCAATTCCAATCCAAATGAGAGAAGGTGATCAAGAAATTGAAAAACTCACAAAACTATGAAAGCTGGCAAATTAAGTAGCAGGGATAAATAGATGGCGGTCGCTCTTTGGTCTTGAAGAGGAAAAAAGAAAGAGATGGGAGGCAGAGGGGCATTTTGGGCTTCTTAATTTTGGGGGGACAGATGAAGGCGGCAAAGGGTTTCTGTGAGAGCAACTCCAACCATCCCTCCATTTTAGAGTCCCTACTGAAGCATATTCTAAGGAATATGTCAAAATAGAGCTTTGCAACTCCAACCACACTCCTCCATTTCCAACTCCATTTCAATTTCTCTCCATTTAACAATTCTTTTACTTATTTTAAAAATATATAAAAATTATAAACTAATAATTAAATAGGACATAAGTGGAAAATCTAAAAGTAGTTAATTAGTTTGAAGGGCAAAATAGGAATTTTTTGGGTGAAAGTTATATAATATAAATAATATTATTAAGAGATTAATGAGTATCTTTGTCATAGGAGGGTATTTCCTCCTTGACGCCTATGTGGCACAATCTTCACCATCCTCATAAAGTAGGAGCGAGTGTGTGAGTTGGTGGGGATTTGTGTCTACTTTTTGATGATGGTGGGGATTATGCCACATAAGCGATAAGGAGGAAAATCTCCTCCTATGACAAGGATACCTATTAATTTCTATTATTAATAATATTATTAAATGTATTAATATAAAATAGGCATTCAGACTAAAATTAACAAACATTGATATTACTAAATCCGCGACCATTACATAAAAGACAAAAGCATGAATTGAAAATTACATGACAAATAGGAAAAACATAATACATGAAAAATACTAAAAGTCTGGAAAGTCAACTCCTTCGTATCCACCTCCTCTGTAGTCAGGTATTCCGTATTGACTTCCTGCGTAGCTGTATTCAGGATTAGGGGTATCAGATGAGGAACCCCTGGTTATATTTTTATTTAAAATCTGTTGTTGTTTAATTCGAAAATATTCGCGTTTTGTTGGATCGATAATAGCTTCCAGATCAACTAGCATAATTTTTTTCTCTTGTCGTTCTTGCTGAAGATCTAACTTTTTCTTATCATTTTCAGCCTTTAACATCATAGCCTGGTTCATCGCCATTCTTTCATTTTCTCATTGTTCTTGACCTCTTTTTAAAACTTCTAAGATTTCTTGGTTTCCTTTAGCAAAAGCTTCAAAGTTATGGTGCACCGACAGATAGTACTGACGAATATGTAAGGATTGGTGAGTCAACTGTAATTGAATATTTGAAGAGATTTTGTAGAGAAATTGTAGAAGTGTATGGAAATGAATATCTTAAATCCCCCAATACTGATGATGTTGCAAGACTATTACAAAAAGGCGAAGAGCGATGTTTCCCATGAATGTTGGGAAGTCTAGACTGTATGCATTAGGAATAGAAAAACTGTCCAACAACATGGGCGGGACAATACTCAGGACGTCACAGAGGCCCAACTATTATTCTTGAGGTAGTAGCATAGTATAACCTATGGATATGGCATGCATTCTTTGGCTTGTCAGGTTCTAATAACGATATTAATGTATTACAAGCATCTAGTTTGACAACCTAACACAAGGTATTACTCCTCCTGCTCATTATACAATTAAAGGAAAGAATTATGATGTCGGTTATTATTTAGCTGATGGCATATATCCGAAGTGGCCAACGCTTGTTCAAACCATTTTCAAATCCAAAGATAAAAAGAAACAATATTTTGCAAGTTTGTCGAAAAGATGTGGAGCGAGCGTTTGGTGTTCTCTGGTCAAGATTTGCTATAATCAAGGGCCCTGCACGTTTTTGGGATAAAAGAACTTTGCATGATATCATGACCACTTGCATAATAATGCACAACATAATTATTGAGGATGAACGTGATGAGCAAGAAGATATTATCGTTTCTATTCCACCATCAATTCCTAATCTATTCTAATTATCATATCTACTTTGCATTGGTAATTAAATGATTTAATTTTTTCTTAATGTGACTTAACATGTTATTGGATAAAAGAGATATATTTGATATAATTCAAATACTTTGCTTATTTTAGTTCTCATAGAACTCTAAAAAAACATATGCTAGTCAGCATCTAAAAATTTTTAGACTTTGTATAAAATATCCTCCAAATTATTTTAAATTGCAAAAACAACCCTAAAAATTTAAATTTTTATTAAACCATATTGAAAATAGTAAATTTTACTTATTTCAATTCAGTGAGAAATCTAAAAAACATACACTAGCTAGAAACTGAAAGTTTTTTGACTTTAGAAAAAATATCTTATAAGTTTTGAAAATTAAAAAAACACCCCTACAAATTTAAAATTTATAAAAAACATCTTGAGAATTTCAAACCTATAAACACAGTAAAAACCTACAAATAACACAAACAACCTCCAAAAATTTATGAAATTTGCAATAAGCACTTTGAAGTTTTTACAAATTGTAAAATTTACAAAAATCCTAATAAGTTTCAACATTATAGTACATTGAAAATATATAAATTATAAATATGCCCTACATAATTTACAATTTATATAAAACACCCTTAAAGCTTCAAAAATTACAAATAAATATTCAAAATTTAAATTTTATAAAAAAACACCCTCAGAATTTAAATCTCATTAGTAAATTGAAAACATAGGAATTATAAATAGTCTATAAACAATTTACAATATGTAAAAAATACCTATAAGTTTAAAAAATTATAAAAAAACCCCTAAAATTCATAATTTATAAAAAACACCATAAAAATTTCTAACCTATGGATACTAAAATGAATATACAAAATTACTAATAACCCCTAAAAATTAAAAATTTACAAATATCATAATCCCTTTAAAAGTATAGGTTTAGGAAAAAAATTCATGGTCAATATTACCCATAATGTTTTTAAAAAGAACATAACTAATTAAAAATCGATTAAATTTAAAGTTTATAAAAAAAACTCTTAACGTTTAGTACATTACAAATTACACCTCCAAAGTATGAAAGTTTTTAATGAATTTTTGTAATTCCTTGATTTCAATGTAATATTTATTAGTTTTGTGTATTTGTAAATTACAAAATTTTAAGGTGTTTTTTTTTACAATTTTAAAACTTTTGAGGGTGTTTTTTTATATAGTTTTCTAAATTTTCGTTGTGTTTTTAGTATAATGCATAGACACATCAATTAATGATGATGCTGAAGAGTAAGTCGTTCTTAAGATGTATTAGGCCATAGTTACGTATGCACATCACTATTCCTAGGCAGTATAGCTAATAAATGCAAAATTTTTCAAACGATCTATATAGTGGTTAAAAGGATTTTGACTTTAATGTACTATTTTTTATAAATTATGTTTAATGTGAACCCAACATATAATTTTGACTGTGGCCATCATAATTTTAATATGTTTGATTGATAAACTATACATGTATATAGGCCATAATTACTTTACTTTCTCACATGAACTAATATTTAGCGTTTAAAAATTTAAATTATTACTTTTAAATTTAATATAAAGAGCTAATAACATTTATTTATTTACCTAAAGGATAATACAATCTCAATTCCTATTTTTGCTTGAGATTTATTCTATAGTTATGTGTATCAAATTAGTAACTAAAATAATAATTATTTATCCTTAAATTAGGATGATTGTAGTTGGTCGCTCATTATGGAATTTTTATGAAGATATATACCTTCTATAGCTATCTGCACTGCCCATGTATATTTTATAAATTAATTATTAATTTGACATATTAAATTGTTTTTCTCTATAAAAATTTCTTCTTTGTTTTTTTGGATTGTGTAATTACTATATCATCATTCTAGCATAGAAAAGACCTCACTCTAAATGGCTCCAAGCTAATGTTTGAGTTTCTGAACTATATACTATTGCTACTATGTGTATATATTTTTTAAGAAAATCATGTCAACACTTAACCTCTGATATTATAAAAACTAAATATAGCCAATTGAGTGATTAGTGAAAGAGAACTTACATCAAAAAGCATGAATAATAAGATAAAAAGGAAAGGTAATGGTATTGCCAACAGTACTACCAATAACAAACTACAATGTAAAGTTAATCTATTTTATAAAGCACAACTACTGGCTATAAGTATTGATGTTTCCATATATATACATTATAATTTATGAAAAAATGTCATATAATCTTATATAATAAAATTGATTTGATACTAAATACTAATATCATTATAATAATATCATTAAAAAGGGCTATATAATCTTATATAATAAAATTGATTTAATACTAAATAGTAACATCATTGTAATAATATCGTTATTGTTGGATAGCAGGTTGCTAATATGTTTTCTAATTTATTTTGGTAACAGGTTATTGAGATTCCTAATCGGTTTTGGTAACAGGATTTCAAATCTGTTTTGGTAACAGGTTATTAGGATTCCTAATCTGTTTTGTTTTTAGTTTTAGAATTCCTAGTATGTTTTTGCTTTTAGGATTTCTATATATATAGGAACACGTTTAAGGTTTGGGAAGCAACGAAGGGGATACTTGGAGCACAGAAAAGATGTATTTTCTGAGCTATTGGTTAGGGTTTTGTTTAGAGAGAATTAGAGCTTTGTTGGTGAGATTAATTGGTGAGTTTGTATGATTTTATAATCTCAGTTTGTACTCTTCTTCTCTATTAATAAAAACCTTATCCCCTTCTTGCCCCGTGGACGTAGGTAAATTACCGAACCACGTTAAAATTGTTTGTTTGAGTTTGTGCCGTTATTTTGTATTGTTTGGCCTGCTCTTGACGTTTGTTTAATTTGGTCTATCGAAGCACATCTGTTTGGTTTTGACTTCCGTCGCGCACAAGAAGTGGTATCAGAGCACAACAAGTAGTATCAGAGCTTAGGCTGCGCTTGGGCTAATTAGAGGAGTAGATCACTTTGAAAGTTCGTCTAGGGCTTCAGTTGATGATAAATGTGGAATTTTTCTAATTTGTGGATCTCATTTCCGTTGTACGGGGTGAGATCTTTCGGAGGCTCTTGTTAGGGTTTCAATTGGAGGTAAAAATCTCTCCTATATCAGTTTAGATCTATTCTTTATTTGTTCCGCATTGGTTTGTTAGTACTTTGAGATAGATAGCCGAGAAAGAAGGAGTTGAGGCTGGGATATTGGATTATTGAGAAGTGCATTAACCCGCATATTGAAGTCTTTTGAGCATATTGGTATGAGCAAGGAAACTAATTAATGTGGAGTTTGGCACTTCTATTTAACGATTGAGAGGTCTTCTAGATGGTGTTCATTCAGGCATTTGGGGACCTTCCAAGGAGGCATCATTAGGAGATAATCGGTATTTGGTTTTCGTAGTTGGGGATTATTCTAGGAATTGATGGGTTGCAACCAAGTCCCATTGGTATGAAGTCCTAGAAGTCAACAACAAATTGATGAAGTGTATTGACAGAAAGGTAACTCGTCGTTCTAGTTCTGATAGGGGTTCTTTTCTTGCATTTGTGACGAGCTCATGGCAGTTGGAGATACTTCATTGTAGAGGAAACATTAGGGCGATGAGATGAGATGATAGTTTTGATAGATCGTTCCTTGCTGGAGGAGGATCAACATTGGTTGTCGAGCATTGGATTGCGGAGGAGTTTTGGAGCTTCCACATATTTAGGTCATCTTAGTCATAAGTTACCGACTGCTGCGTGTGGAGATTTGGATCTGGTAGAGTTGTTTCAGATTTTGGGTTACGTCGGATGTTTGGTTGCCTAGTATTTAGTCACATCGAGGATGTGAGATTTGATTCGATAGCATATTTAGGATTCAGAGGCTCGTTTAGTTATCAGTTGGGAGACTCTGATTTAGTTCTGAGCAGGTATGCTATTTTTGACTCTCAGCAGGTGGAAAATGTTGATCAGATCGTTGAGATGCCATAGCGGGTGAGTGATGCTACTCCACATTGGGTGAAGATTACTCCACATACTTTAGATTATTCTGTATCGTTTGAGATTCTAGCCGAGGTGACACAGATTGAGGATCATATTGATGTAGATGTAGATGATGAGTTAGTTTTGAATTCGAGTGTAGCTGGTGGACATAGTTCGTATTTGGTTATGACTATTGGTTCACCTCAGGTGGAGGTGTTTGGATTGTTTCATTTTGGGGCCATTGGGATTTCTATCAGCCGTAGATTTATTGATAATGTCAGAGAAGGGTTGCGAACTCTTCTAGTTTATTGATGGTCTTTTGGAGGCAATTTGTTGAACTACGTGAAGGTTTGATTCCTTAGGCAAGAGGATACGTAGATAGATGCAGCCGGTTTGGTGAGTTGATACCAATATTTGGAGTTTGTTCGTATTCTCATTTGGGTTCTCGACTTGTTGTGAAATGGGTCCGTTGTCATGGATTTGTTCCACTACCTACTGGACGTAACAAGTGAGACATTTAGTTAGTATTGATGTCCCCTCGGTTTTGGAAAAACTTTGCCGAGGTAGAGAATTGTGGGATAGCAGGTTCCTAATATGCTTCCTAATTTATTTGGTAACAGGTTATTGGGATTCCTAATCTGTTTTGGTAATATGATTCCAAATCTGTTTTGGTAACAGGTTATTAGAATTCCTAATCTGTTTTGTTTTTTGTTTTAGAATTCATAGTATGTTTTTGGTTTTAGGATTTCTATATATATAGGAACACGTTTTAGGTGTGGGGAACAACGAAGGGGATATTTGGATTATAGAAAAGAGGTATTTTCTGAGCTATTGGTTAGGGTTTTGTTTGGGGAGAATTAGAGCTTTGTTGGTGAGATTTATTAGTGAGTTTGTGTGATTTTGTAATCTCAGTTTGTACTCTTCTTCTCTATTAGTGAAAACTCAATCCCCTTCTTACCCTGTGGACGTAGGCAACTTGCCGAACCACGTTAATATTGATTATTTGAGTTTATACCGTTATTTTGCATTGTTTGGCATTTTCTCGGCGTTTGTTTGATTTGGTCTCTCGAAGTACATCGGTTTGGTTTTGACTTCTGCCACGCACAACAGTTATTAGAGAAAAAATTTCATGAACAAGTATGTTCTTTATGATATATAAGTTATACACTCTAAATTCTTGTATTTTTTATAGAGCCAAAAAGTTTGAGCGAGCCTCTAACATTTTGCTCTCACAACAGTAAAATCCACTTAGCAGATGTGAATATTTTAAATGAGTTATATATCTTATATACAATACAATTGCCCTAGGTAAGTGAGTTACAATAACATTTTTTATTCATATCGTTTGGGGTAATATTTGATCAGAACCTTGCATCAAAGAAAAAAGAAATTTTTATATTTAGAGCACATGACAGAATATACAATTTCCCTGCTCTAATTTTGCAAAAAAAATAATTTTTTACTTTCAGTTTTACTTCTATGATGTGGAGAATGAGTAATAAAATTGAATGAGAATATTAGATAATGTAAATATAGTGAAACCACAACTAAAAGTTAATGTGAATATGAGTCAAATCACAACTAAAAGTTTAATGGACATATTGCAAGTAAATTCATATGCAAAATTTCTTTACAAATTGAATGATCACTCATCTTTTGAAGACTTTAAGATACTAATAAACATAAATGTTGTACTAGATCAATGTGTTTATAACTTAGAAATAGTAGATCACGTGGCCATAGTTTGGATTGAAGGAAACAATGATAATATTTTATTTGAGAGAGAGATTATTGAGTTGATGATCAATCCTACAAAAAACTTTATTTTTATTTTTTGATTTTTATTGTATTTTTATCAATTTAAATAATCATGATATTCAAACACGTGCATTGCACGCACATCTCAACTAGTGTATGTATATATGCCTCTTAAATTATGAGTATTTACAAAAAAAAACCTTCCATATCTTTATATTTGCAAAGCCACTCTTCAAACCAACAATTAAAAAAATTCCCTGAAAATAATTAAATCATCAACTTTAATACGCTAATTTATAATCACAATGTAAAATTTATCAACAAAACACCAAACTCTTAGCATTAAGCTGATAATTTATCGATTTTATGGGTATCTTTTAGAAAGTCAATGATTTGAAAGGTAGTTTTATAAATGCCAAGATTTAAGGGGTATTTTTTTTTCAAATATACGTAATTTGAGTTGTAAGTTTGTAAATACTACGATTTTTTGTATGTGGATGGCAGATGTTCGGCCAGCGATGTGTGTGTTAGTGAGGTTTGAGGGGTTTTATTTATTTATTTCAATTTTGTGTTTGGGG
>BQKN01065102.1:174984-188591 GCA_022839385.1 Asparagus kiusianus
CTGAAAACGCACAGTTGGTGCTGTTTTAGAGATTAACTCTGCGTTTTGATGTTATAACGCTGGTTTGACCTGTGCGTTTTGACTCTGTAATGCAGAGGCGAACCTTAGGCGGGTTTGGCGAGCTTCAGGCTAAGTCCAATGTTCTGATGAAGCCCAGTCTTGCAGACGGACTTCAGAACATAACTTGCTACGAAGAACAGGTCATAACTTTCAAACCGTACGTCGGAATTGGACGAATTATATATGAAAATCGGCTATCTCGACGAGACGGAGCCGACCAAACCAACCCCATTGGGTTCGGTTTGCTCTGTCAATTTTACCAAATTCCTTACGGTTTGAGAGATATCTGCATTTTTAGTATGAAGAGACCGTTGATTTGTAGTCTCTTTTGCTAGGGCGCCGCAAAGATCGTCATCTTGTAACCTTCGTCTTAGCTCCTTGAAAATATGAGAGTCGTCAGATTGTAACTCCCGATGTTGATCATGAAGGTTGTTGAATTGGGGCTTTCATTAGTTGTTGTGAAGGTCGTCAGATTGTAACCTTCTACGTGAAAGTCCTCAAATTGTATTTTTCTGGAAGTCGTCAGATTGTAACTTCCATCATCGGTGTTTGATGGGGGATTAACTATCCATTGTGATTTTTAGGCAGCCTACATATATCTCTATAATATTTATATATATAATATATGTATATATAATATATTTTTATATATGTATAAGTATATATATATATATATGTATTAATATATAATTATATATAACTATGCTCTCTCTAGTCTCTTATATATGTATAATATATATATATTCTCTCTCTCTTAATATATATACAAGTATACTCTCTTATATATATATATATAATATATGTATAAGTATATATAAGTATACTTTCTCTTATATAAGTGTATATTAATATATATGTATAACTGTATAAGTATACTCTCTCTTGTATATATATGTGTATACTCTCTATGTATAGGTATATATAAGTATATTCTCTCTTATATAAGTATATATGTATAAGTATACTCTCTCTTATATATGTATAATATATGTATGTATGTATACACACACACACTCTCTCTCTCTCTCATATATATATATGTACATATATTCTATACTCTCTCTCTCTCTCTCTCTCTCTCTCTCTCTCTCTCTCTCTCTCTCTCTCTCTCTCTCTCTCAGTATATAAGTATACTCTCTCTTATATATGTATAATGTATGTATAAGTATATACAAGTATACTCTCTCTTATATATGTATGAGTATATATAAATATACTTATATGTGTATATTATAGAATTAAAGTTATAAATATATAATTTATATTTTTATATATTTATGTATAATACAATTTGTTTATATAA
This sequence comes from Asparagus kiusianus, assembly GCA_022839385.1. Classification (NCBI taxonomy): domain Eukaryota; kingdom Viridiplantae; phylum Streptophyta; class Magnoliopsida; order Asparagales; family Asparagaceae; genus Asparagus; species Asparagus kiusianus. The sequence continues at coordinate 176,348 of BQKN01065102.1, forward strand.
TTTCTATAAGTATTTACAATTTGTTTATGTATAATATATTTATATATGTGTGTATATATATGTATACATATACATATATTGAATTACATGAATACTTTGGGCTACTTAGTCTAGTGGTAAAATTTAGGAGTTTGGAGTGGAGGTTAGCGGTTCAAATCCTAGTCACAACATATATATTTAGGAGTCTTTGATTGGACCTTGGGCCTTGGGGCTCTTTGAATTCTACAATTATTTTTTATTTTGTTTGTTCCTATAAATTCTATAATTATTTTATATTATTTTAATTTCTATAACTTTTAATATTTGTAATTAAATAATTATAGTTGATTAATAATATGTTTTTATCAAAAATGTGTTTATTTTTTTTATTTAGATTTTTGTAAAAAACGAAAAAAATAAAAAAAATAAAAAAACAAAAAAAGTGTCCGGCCCGGTTTGGCCCGGGCCCGGGCCCGGGTTCGGGTTTGGGTTTTGCCCGGCCCGGGCCCGGTTTTCCGGACCGGGCCGGGCCGGGCCGGCCCGGATGGACACCCCTAAGTAGTGTTCTCTTCTTTATAACTAATGAGTATACAAGTAATTTTTTATCTCTTTCCTTTATTTGCACAGGCCCAAGCAAAGAATCAGAAGACCGATATGCGGAGCATAGGAAGAAAAAACCGCCAATCACCTGGAACTGGGCCAACAGTAAAGAAGCAGAAAGCCTTTATGAGGAGCTTAGGCAGAAAATATCGTCTCTCCGGAGCCGGGATCACAGCGGTACGTATGATCTCATGGAAACATTAAGAAGATTCATTGCCTTCATTAGTCGCTACTTTTGTTAAGATGTGTCTAGATCCAATCTGTGAGTTAGACGTAGTATGCTTCTATTGGAACGTTTCTTCAATATATGTATCTACCACCTATTGGAGCTTAGTTTGTAGGTATTTTACGAAGTGTATAGTTATGAGTTAATTAGCGTTCTCTTCTTTATAACTAATGAGAATACAAATTTTTTTTATCTCTTTCCTTTATTTGGACAGGCCCAAGTAAAGAATCAGAAGACCGATATGCGAAGCTTAGGCAGAAAAAACCGCCAAGCTTAGGCAGAAAAAACCGCCAATCACCTGGAACTGGGACAGTAGTAAAGAAGCAGAAAACCATGAGGGACTTCAAAAAGAATCAAAAAAGGATGATAAAAATGGTCACATCCGTACCGACACTGTTATCGACCCACTCGGCGTCTACTTCAGAGTGAGCGATTTGAGGCGAGGCAATGTAATACGTTTTGTTGACTTTAGAGACTACTTTCCACAGCAATACTTCTAACCAAGGACCCTCGCCACCAAGATGCCCTTCAACTCCGCTGCTGCCATAAAAAAAATGTTCCACATTATGCCAGCTGACACGGCAAGCAAGAATGTGGACTTCACCATAAAACACTGCAATATACCACCAAACTTTCCGGGAGAGATTAGGCAGTGCATCACGTCGGCAGAGGACTTGATCGACTTCGTGATCAAGGGTTTGGAGACCGATAACATCGAAGCACGGAGCACCGAGAGCACCAGGGGGTGTAGTCAGGATGTTTTGATCGGGGGTGTGAAGCTCGTGAGCGAAGGTAATGCATTGAGTTGCCACCAGGTAGAGTTTCCCTACTTGGTTTACCATTGCCATGTAGTTTCCCAGACCAGGGCCTATGAGGTGGAGATATTGGATGTGGAGAGCAAGGAGAAGATTAACCACGCGACTGCTACGTGTCACATGGATACCTCTATGTGGACCCCAACACACGAAGCGTTCAGAGCCCTCAAATCTGAGCCGGGCAAGACCGAAGTCTGCCACTTCATCTCCAAATGGGACATCCTATGGACCTCTACTGCTGATGTGATTGTTGCTGAAGCTTAGTAAATGAATGATAGTTTAACTGTCATGCATATATACATGCTCATGTGGATGGCCGTGCGTGTGTGCTGTAAGATCTATGTGTGTATGTGTTCTCATGCATGCATGCATATGCGCATGCATGGATGTTGTGAGCTGTAATAATGCTTTACTTTACAAGTAACACAACCATTATCTTTTATGTTAATTTGTTTGCATTTAATGGTTTTATTTATTCTATAAACAAATCTCATGTGTTCTTAATCACCTACGAACACAAACAAGCAGAATATGATCCCACTGCATGGACCATATAATGCATTATTGTCATGAAAAGTAGAAATATATGTGGGTTCAGTTCCCTAACGTTGCTAAAATCTTTTTCTTTATACATCCGTTGCATTTGAAGATATTTTCTTTATAAACTTCTAATTTTAAAGATACAATCTGAAGATATTTTCTTTTACACTATTAAATTTCTTTCAAGGGTTATATACTTTACGAGGAAAATGATTTGTTATGTGTTTTCAACTTACAATAGATGTACTTTTCATGTGTATTTCCACTCTATATCACTAAATAACATTACTTAGGAACAGACATATATTATAAATTAGGGCATCGTTTAGCATGTATATACATAAAAAATTAAAATATATCTTAACAGTTATAAAATATCCACATTTACCCAAATTAATCATTGGATAGAGCATATCTAGTGAGTTTGTTGTACTTAGATTAATTTGTGTTTTGGTATTTGGCTTTTGCTGTGATGTGTATGGGTGTACGTGTATCCCAGAGATGCTTGAGTTTTTTCTGTACTTCAGTTCACAATTGGTATATGAATAGATTTTTAGTTATTAAAAAAACATAATGTTCATTTAGTGAAATCCATCTCCTTTATGGTTAAAAATTTTGTTACTTTCATCTAAACCTTTTTATTACTGGATAGGTATTTTCATATCACGTGCATTATCCACCTATCCGTTGGCTAGTAGAACTATAGTAAACAAAGGCGGTGTATAAAAATTTGTATCGCCTGCACTTGGGTAAATTTTCCTAATTAACAAAACAAAAATGTGGGCCACATTTATTTATCGATTTATGGGCCTGCGCACAGACTCTACCGCGCGTGTGGTGAGTGTCGGTGCACGACTTGGTGCACGGATCCCTCCTCAATTAAAGTTTACGTGCTTGCCCGATCTCGACTATTTATTCAATTATTTCACCTCTTTAATAAATTCTTTAATAATTGGAAAACAAGAGAAAAAAAAAGGAAAGAATGATTGGTCTTGTGTAAAGTTTCCTAAACGACAGAAATTAATGTCACTCGCATTCATTTATTAAGCTACGTGCTTGCCGAATCTCGACCCGTTCCTTTCAAACTCAAATAAGTCGTGTGCTTGCCCAATCTCGACCGCACAAGTAGCGTGTGAGCGAGCACTATATATTTTAAAAACATGCAATAATGCACTCGATCGTAGTAGAGCGAGTACTAAACTAAGGAGCGTGCATGCACAAGGGCACTTTTATATATATATATTGGTAGTATTATATGTGCGTACGTACCTGCATTCATCTATAAATGGAGCCCTCGTCTCCGCGAGTAAAGCGCAGAAGTAGAAGATCAATGGCTGCTTTCCCTTCAACCTTAGTCGTCCCCCTTCTCCTCTTCTTCACTCTCTCCCCTCTCTCTTCTCATTGTGCTGATAACATCGAGTACTCAGGACTAGCTGTCCCTTCACCGGTCACCCCCAAGGCTGCCGCAGTCCAGTATTGGTATGCCAAGGTTCGCAACAACAAACCTCCCCCGCATGTCTTGCTCTCAAAACTCTCCTCGCTGCCCCCTCTTGAACTGCTCATCACCGACTCCGACAACATGAAATCGTTCGAAGACGCGAAAAGATTAGAAAACCTCTTTGAGGAGCTTAGGCACAAAGTCGCCCCGCCTCTTTCTCGGAACTGGAACAGCAGCGGTATGTTATTTGTTATTTCTATTAAGATGTGTGTCTATGAAGTAATTTACGCGTTAGACATTGTATTTTATTAAATTTTTATGCATTTGACATTGCATGTTTCTATATGTCATGACTTTTACTTTAGTATATGTATTTGTATTCTTTACTAGAGTTTTAATTTTATAGTCATTCTACAAAGTATCCAGATCCAATTTGTGAGTTAGACGTAGTATGCTTCTACGTAGTATGACGTAGTATGCTTCTATTGGAACGTTTCTTCAATATATGTATCTACTACCTATTGGAGCTTACTTTGTAGGTAATTTATGAAGTGTATAGTTATGATGTAGTGTTCTCTTCTTTATAACTAATGAGCATACAAATATTTCGTTCTCTCTTTCCTTTATTTGGACAGGCCCAAGCAAAGAATCAAAAGACCGATATGCGGAGCTTAGGCAAAAAAAACCACCAGTCACCTGGAACTGGGACAGTAGTAAAGAAGCAGAAAGCCTCTATGAGGAGTTTAGACAGAAAATACCGTCTTTCCGGAGTCGGGATCACAGCGGTACGTATGATCTCATCGAAAAATTAAGAAGATTAATTACCTTCATTAGCCGCTACTTTTACTAAGATGTGTCTAGATCCAATCTGTGAGTTAGACGTAGTGTGTTTCTATTGGAACGTTTCTTCAATATAGGTATCTACTACCTATTGGAGCTTACTTTGTAGGTAATTTATTAAGTGTATAGTTATGATATAGAGTTCTCTTCTTTATAACTAATGAGCATACAAATATTTCGTTATCTCTTTCCTTTATTTGGACAGGCCCAAGCAAAGAATCAGAAGACCGATATGCGGAGCTTAGGCAAAAAAAAATCACCAGTCACCTGGAACTGGGATAGTAGTAAAGAAGCAGAAAGCCTCTATGAGGAGTTTAGACAGAAAATATCGTCTTTTCGGGGTCGGGAACACAGCGGTACGTATGATCTCATCGAAAAATTAAGAAGATTCATTACCTTCATTAGCCGCTACTTTTATTAAGATGTGTCTAGATCTAATCTGTGAGTTAGACGTAGTGTGTTTCTATTGGAACGTTTCTTCAATATAGGTATCTACCTGTTGGAGCTTACTTTGTAGGTAATTTATGAAGTGTATAGTTATGATGTAGTGTTCTCTTCTTTATAACTAACGAGCATACAAATATTTCGTTATCTTTTTCCTTTATTTGGACAGACCCAAGCAAAGAATCAGAAGACCGATATGCGGAGCTTAGGCAGAAAAAACCACCAGTCACCTGGAACTGGGACAGCAATAAAGAAGCAGAAAGCCTCTATGAGGAGTTTAGACAGAAAATACCGCCTTTCCGGAGTCGGGATCACAGCGGTACGTATGATCTCATTGAAAAATTAAGAAGATTCATTACCTTCATTAGCCGCTACTTTTATTAAGATGTGTCTAGATCCAATCTGTGAGTTAGACATAGTGTGTTTCTATTGGAACGTTTCTTCAATATAGGTATCTACTACCTATTGGAGCTTACTTTGTAGGTAATTTATGAAGTGTATAGTTATGATGTAGTGTTCTCTTCTTTATAACTAACGAGCATACACATATTTCGTTATCTCTTTCCTTTCTTTGGATAGGCCCAAGTAAAGAATCAGAAGATCGATATGCAAAGCTTAGGCAGAAAAAACCGCCAGTCACCTGGAACTGGGACAGCAGTAAAGAAGCAGAAAGCCTCTATGAGGAGCTTAGGTAGAAAATACCATCTCTTCGGAGCAGGGATCATAGCGGTACGTATGATCTCATCGAAATATTAAGAAGATTCATTGCCTTCATTAGCCACTACTTTTGTTAAGATATGTCTAGATCTAATCTGTGAGTTAGACGTAGTATGCTTCTATTGGAACGTTTCTTCAATATAGTCATCCGCTACCTATTGGAGCTTACTTTGTAGGTATTTTATGAAGTGTATAGTTATGAGGTAGCGTTCTCTTCTTTATAACTAAAGAGCATACAAGTTTTTTTTATCTCTTTCCTTTATTTGGACAGGCCCAAGTAAAGAACCAGAAGACCAATATGCGAAGCTTAGGCAGAAAAAACCGCCAGTCACCTGGAACTGGGACAACAGTAAAGAAGCAGAAAGCCTCTATGAGGAGCTTAGGCAGAAAATACCGTCTCTTCGGAGCAGGGATCACAGCGGTACTTATGATCTCATCGAAATATTAAGAAGATTCATTGCCTTCATTAGCCACTACTTTTGTTAAGATATGTCTAGATCCAATCTGTGAGTTAGATGTAGTATGCTTCTATTGGAACGTTTCTTCAATATAATCATCTACTACCTATTGGAGCTTACTTTGTAGGTATTTTATGAAGTGAATAGTTATGAGGTAGTGTTCTCTTCTTTATAACTATTGAGCATACAAGTTTAATTTATCTCTTTCCTTTATTTGGACAGACCCAAGCAAAGAATCAGAAGACCCATATGCGGAGCTTAGGCAGAAAAAACCACCGCTCACCTGGAATTGGGATAGTAGTAAAGAAGCAGAAAACCATGAGGGCCTTCAAAAAGAATTAGAAAATGATGATAAAAATGGTTACATCCATACCGACATTGTTATCGACCCACTCGGCGTCTACTTCAAAGTGAGTGATTTGAGGCAAGGCAACATAATGCGTTTTGTTGACTTTAGAGACTACTTTCCACAGCAGTACTTCTTACCAAGGACCCTCGCCAGCAAGATGCCCTTCAACTCCGCTGCTGCCATAAAAAAGATGTTCCACATTATGCCAGCTGACATAGCAAGCAAGAATGTGGACTTCACTGTAAAACACTGCAATATGCCACCAAAGTTCCCAGGAGAGATAAGGCAGTGCATCATGTCGGCAGAGGACTTGATCGACTTCGTGATCAAGGGTTTGGAGACCGATAACATCGAAGCACGGAGCACCGAGAGCACCAAGGGGTGTAGTCAGGATGTTTTGATCGGGGGTGTGAAGCTCGTGAGCGAAGGTAATGCATTGAGTTGCCACCAGGTAGAGTTTCCCTACTTGGTTTACCATTGCCATGTAGTTTCCAAGACCAGGGCCTATGAGGTGGAGATATTGGATGTGGAGAGCAAGGAGAAGATTAACCACGCGACTATCACGTGTCACATGGATACCTCGATGTGGACCCCAACACACGAAGCGTTCAGAGCCCTCAAATCTGAGCCCGGCAAGACCGAGGTCTGCCATTTCATCTCCAAATGGGACATCCTCTGGACCTCTGCTGCTGATGTAGTTGTTGCTGAACCTTGGTAAATGAATGGTAGTTTAACTGTCATGCATATATACATGCTCATGTGGATGGGCGTGCGTGTGTGTTGTAAGATCTATGTGTGTGCATGCGTGGATGTTGTGAGCTGTAATAATGCTTTACTTTACAAGTAACACAACCGTTATCTTTTATGTCAATTTGTTTACATTTAATGGTTTTCTTTATTCTATAAACAAATCTCATGTGTTCTTAAATCACATGCGAACACAAACAAGCAGAATATGATCCCACTGTATGGACCATATAATGCATTATTGTCATGAAAAGTAAAAATATACGTGGGTTCAGTTCCCTAACGTTGCTAAAATATATTTCTCTATACATCCGTTGCATTTGAAACAACATGTTTGATTTATTGATTGATTTGTTGAAAGATAGAATAGAACAAATACAAGCTTGAAACAGAGTGTATTCTTGGATCCAGACAACATTGCTTTACTAATTGCAATGGCACTTAGTCTTTATAAATAAGAGGGGTTTTTCTCTTTTAGCCCAAAAATTTACCCCCACTTATTAAAAAACTCATTCACTTATATAAACATTCATAAATCTAAAGTATCTCATCCCACTTATTTTTAAACACAGTTTGTATAATACCCTCATTTTATATATTATATATTTCTCCAATAAATAAAAAATTCATATACTATACCCTTCATCCCCAAATACAACTGCTCACGCTGTCTTCTTGTCCTTCATCCGGGAACCCTCTTTCCCCTCGCGCTCCTTCGTTTCACTTTTCCAAATAAAGCTGATCTTCATAGCTCTAAGAGGTGATTCTCAATTCCAAGAGGAAGGAAAAACAACATCAGCGTGAGTGTGAGCCTGATCAAGGGCGTCCCCGACAAGGATTAGGTGAGCCACATGCACCATGGGAACCACGAGCACACCACCCACAACATGTTATCCTCGTGGCTGAGAAAGAAATCAGATTTGACCCCCGTATCTAAGGTTCAATGAGAAAGAAATCAGCTCTTTATGCTGGAAGTGAAGCTCTTTAATGCTAAAGTATAGCTCTTTATTATCTCTAAAATTTTTAAAACTAAAAAAAATTGGTCAGTATTTTCTGAACAATGTAAATGTATGATGATATGTACAATGTGATATAACTGACATCTCCACTCTCGGTGATACAATTTTTGGGAAAAGTGTAGCTCACTATGCTGGAGTGTAGCTAGTTATGCTAAAAGTATAGCTCTTCATACATTAGTATAACTCTTTATACCTAAAGTATAGCTCTTTAATGCTAAAGTATATCTCTTTATTATCTCTGAAAATTCTAAAACTAAAAATAAATCGAATCAATTTTTTTCTGAACAATGTAAATGTGTGATTATGTATACAATGAGTTGTTTGAACAATTCTTCGTATAACTGACATGTCGACTCTGGTTTTTACAATTTTTGGGGAAATTGTAGCTCTTTATACTGAAGTGTAGCATGTTATAATAAAAATATAGCTCTTTATACAATGGTATAGCTCTTTATGCCTAAAGTATCTCTCTTTAAAGCTAAAGTATATCTCTTTATTATCTCTCAAAATTATAAAATAGAAAATAAATCGAATTAGTTTTTTCTGAACAATGTAAATGTGTGATAATGTATACAATGTGTTGTTTAATCAATTCTTTATATAACTGACAGGTCCACTCTGGTTTATATAATTTCTAGGGAAAATGTAGTTCTTTATACTGAAGCGTAAAATCTTATAATAAAAGTGTAGCGCTTTATGCAAAATAGTATATACTATTCCAAAAGTGTAGCTCTTTAATGCTAAAGTATAGCTCTTTATTGTCTTCGAAAATACAAAAAATACATGAATTAGTAATTTTTTTGATCAATGAAAATGAATGACCATGTATATAACGTGTTGATTCTTCAATTCTTTATAACTGATATGTTTAGTCTCGTTTATATAATGTCTAAGTAAAATGTAGTACTTTATGCCAAAATAACACCTTCTTTGTAAAGTATAGCTCCTTATATAGTTGTATAGCTCTTTATAGCAGAAGTGTAGCTTTTTATTGCTAAAATATATCTCTGTATTGTCTTTGGAGATGCAGTTAGTAATTTTTTACTACAGTAAAATCTGATAAATTTTTTATAATGTGTACTTTGTATACATTTCTACTAGATACATTTCCACTAGATACACTAATAAATTTTGACACAACATGATACATTGGATAGTGCATTTGATACAATATACACACAATCATCTATATATACATGATATAGAAAATTTTATACAACACGATACATTGGATACTACTTGGTACATCATATTGTAGGCTGTAGTTGATTTGCCGTTTGGGTTGCAATGTGATAGCAATGCGAAGATATGATTGAATGCTAAGAGTGGGGATTCTCTTAGGTATTTGGTCAAAAAGTTAGTGTGCATTGACGAATGGTTTCTAATTTGAGGGGTAGATGTGCATTACCTTGGGTGTTGGCAATAATATAGAATGGCGAGGAGCAACCGGTGTGCGTAGGAAGGCATAACAGTGGGCTAAGATCGTGGCGATGCACAAAACTGAACTTCTCTTGGACATTTCATCAAACACCTCTATTGCCTCCTCAACCAACCACAATATCATATAACTGCTAATCGTTGTGGTCCAATTAACTATATACATTTTGTCATTCCAACAAACACCTTCTATATGCATCAAACTAGTCACCAAAACTTAGATATATATGAGCAAAATTGTTATGCACATACCCTTTCATGACGCACAAGCTTAATAAGAACCCCTTAATTTATAACAACGAGACATCTTTGACAAGCTATTGCTAAAAGAACCTAAAACTTCAGAATGTTAACAATATCTATGAATTTCCCATCAGAAAACTCAAGTTTTATCAAATTATAGAAATTATTGTCTAAATCTCAAATAATAAAAAGAAATCCACTATACTAAATACCATGAATGTCACTTTATTATCACTAAACAAAATCAATAATAAAAAGAAAAGAAAGTTGTAGACATAACCAGCATCAAAACCCATAGAGATCCTCAAACTCGAAGCAAGGGACCGTTTCCTATTTGTCGGCCATGAGTGGACTGAGTGGTCCCACCGTCGTTGTTGTCGTCCCCTTCAACAGAGGATTTAGGGAAGAGAAACGCGCGAGTTGACATTAGACGTCACTTCAAGAGATCAAAATCTAGAAATTTTGGGGTTTTTTACCTGAGAGAGAGGATAATTAGAAAAAATAGGCTAATTAGAAAGAGAGAATTAATTCCTGGGTAATTATTAGGGCGGAAGAAGAAGAAGAAGAAATGTAATTTCAGAATTTATCTTTTATTTTTTTATACAGTATATGGACATGGTGTATTTGATACTTTGGGTTTATAAATAAGTAGGAGTTGGATCATAATGAAAGTAGGTGGGTTTAAAAATAAGTTGGAGTAAATCTTTGGGGTAAAAGACAAAAACCCCTAAATAAGAACACCTCCAAGGAGAGTAGGAGATCAACAGTTATGGGTATCTGATTTTATTAACAGTTATGGGTATCTGATTTTATCAAGTCCAAAATAGAGGAGATTATCGCTCCGTTGTAAAATGCGGAGTGCAGCCAAAATGGTAGGAGTCCAGACGCTAACTGATACATTGTGCTACTGCGTAATGGTCTCGCCAAACAAACCGGTGCGTTGGTCCGAGGACAATCCTCTTGTTGTCCAAAGCAAATTGAAGGGGAGGCATGTATTCTTGAAGAATTTACGATGAAGATTGGGGGTTGCATGTAAAGATTTCTGCCCACGGCGCATTTTTTTCATGTTGGGTTCATTAAGGTCTTGTATAATTATGCAAGGTTTTATGTGTGGATTCATGGTGACGAGATTGTGATTGGGAATTATGATGAGGATCTTGGGAGGGAGAGTGATGGTACTAGTTTGGGAATCAAGTCTCATGCGTGTCCCTAAATCGTGTAGCCTAAATGAAAATATGGAGAAAAAAACAAAAGAAATGCAATTGGCCTGATTATAGCGCTGTTGCCACTTCTGTGGACAGACAGAATCATACATATAAGACTATCAACAATGGTTTTGTTTTTCAACACCCTACTTTTTACTTTTTAACACTCCACATCATCTTCTCTCTCTTCCACCTAATAATTCAACACCCACTCAACTTTTACACTCTACAATGGTTTTGTTTAATAAAATTCAACACCCTACCCCCACCACTTTTATTTCATATTCTTTAATCACCAAAAATTCTGAATTTTGCCCATATGTGTCCAGCGCCCGCCACGTGTCCAGCGTGGGCTCCACTCCCTCCTCTTTCAACATGTTGAATTCTTCCAACTCTATTTAATCCACCTCATTTTCAACACCTCATTCAACACCCCCATTACACCCATTCAACTATTTAATTCATCATTCAACAACCCCATTGTAACTAGCCTAACGTTGCTATGGCAAAATCTAAGCAAGCTCCTGGTGATTATCTAAGATGGGAGTTATCTGTTTTCATATATGAGACTGAGACTCAGTTGTAGGTGACCTCCCTTAAAGAGGTCTTAATAGGATGGAGGGGAGGTGATGAATGTGTTATATGCAGTGGAGTTGTTTACTGTTTAATTCACCCTCCGCAGGCATTTTGGGATATTCCAACCTCCAACATGGACTCGTTGTTTAGGAACGTACAACAAGATTGCCTCATTTCAATTCAGCAAACTTTGATTCAAACCCTTGTCCTCTTACTTGTGGCTGGTTAATGAACTTAAAAGATGAAGTTGTGGTGGTGGGTGGTATTGAAAAGTATGATAGGCTGGATATTATCAAGGGGAATTGGTATCTGGGAGCTTCACAAGAAAGAAGGAAGAGAAATTGCTCGAATGCCTCATAAAATTATTACTGGGAGGAATCATATATACAAAAAAAAGGACGTTAGCGATCGCCATCGTTAGTCTTGTCCAAGGTTTGATTAAGGGTTCCTTGTTGATTTTCTTTTGTTTTTGATCTTTTCTCTTGGATTTGGTATGATGTTTTTGGGGGAGAATTCGAAAATTTTTTTTGGGCCAATTGAGACAACAAATTTTGTGGCTCAAAGGATTTGGGGGGAAACTGCTCCATCTTTAATTTCTGATTCGTTTTTTG
>BQKN01065102.1:203591-218597 GCA_022839385.1 Asparagus kiusianus
ACATCACAAAACTGAGCACTAAAGATCAGAACTTTCACCAGATGATCGCCAAAAACCCCCAAAAAATAGAAATAAACTAACCATTTAAAATAACATAAAAATTGAAATAGATCTCTAATGCAAACATCAACACCAGAGCTATAAATGGGTTAATAAGCAGAAGCAAAGAAAATATCAAGAGAAATATCTACTTCACCAAAACTTCATAACAACGATCAAACTCAACACCATCCAAAAGTAATGATTACCCATAAACTCTAATGATCAAAAAGCAAATCTATCATAAACTCAAACAAAAAAACAAAACAAACCCATAAATAAAATGCCAGAGAAGCAATTGATCGAACCAAATGTATTTAGCAATGATCTTTATTAAAAATCAAACATATCACTAAATTAATCAAACGGAAAATAAAAAGCCAGAGAAGCAATAGATCGAACCAAATGTATTCACCAATGATCTTTTTTAAAATCTCATAGAAAAATCAAAGGTGGAATTTTGCAATTTTTTATTGAGAAAAGGAACAATAAGAACCAATGAGTTGAGTTAAAACCCTAAAATTTGCAACTTTTTTTTTACCTCCAACGGCGAGATTGGCGGTGAGGAGAAAGGGAGTACCCGGCGAAGGGAACTCTTCTTCGCTGCCGACGGCGGCAGAGGCGGCGACGGCGGTGGTGGAGCAAAGGAGGCGGAGGATGCCATTGAAGATGGAGGAGGAGGAGGAGGAGGACCAGAGGAGTTTTTTTTTTATTTTCTGAATCTTTTTCTGAAGATTGAGAGAGGAAGAGAGAGAATTGGGGGTTGTAAAAAGGGAAGTTTGGAAACCTTTTCAAGGAGAAAGTGGGATGTGAAACGTGGGAAGTTTTTTCAAGGAGAACGTGAGTTGTAAAAAGGAAGTTTTCAGAGGGAGAGTACTCAGATGAGTTGGATTTTTTTCAAAAAATCTGATTGGTCCAAAGATTATTACTGTTCATTCATTGTTCTACTTTAGTTAAAAAAAGTAGTAGAAAAGAGGGGAAGACCGGATTTGAAAATTTAAAAGAGCTATTACAATTGATTGTCGCTTGCCCTTGCCGCTTAATCCTCGTCGTCGCCGCCTCTCAGTCGCCAAAGTGTCGTCGCCGCAAAGCCCTAGGTGGGAAACAGATCTGAAGATGGAGGTTCTAAATTGGGATACGTAGAGAAAAAAGGGATCTCGAGAGGAAAGGTTGTTTAGAGAGAAAAGGGGTGGTTATTAGACAGCGGTTCTAAAAAGAATTGCAAGTTTTCTAAAAAGCAGCTGCAGCGGAAGACCGGAGTTAGAGGTTGGTTTAAGAACGTGTAGATTAAGTTCAACGGAGCGGATCGCAAAAAAAAATTTAGAAAATGATGTGATTCTAGGCCGCGTCCTTAGGTGGGAGCCTAGGGTGTCACCTTAGATTCACTTTTCTCATATATATATATATATATATATATATATATCCTTATTAGGTAATACTCAGAAAGATAAATAGTGAGGGCTAATTTACTCAGACATAATCAAGCTAAACATGGCTCTGATACCATTGATACCATAGTTGCAGAATAAAACTAAGAAATAAAAACTTACAATTTGAGACGACCGATTTGTAGGATAAATTCCTCTTTATTATACTCCACTATATATTATAAGGTACACACTAATTTTACAGAGTACACCCTTAGCTTACAAGTTTCCACTCTTATTCTTTTCTAAAACCCTCTGCCCTTCACTCTGACGAACTTCGCATATTTATAAGGCTCTGAAGATTCTCCAGATTTGACGAGGTTTTGACGTGGCATCTGCTTTTATAAAGCTTCTTTAAAAAAGTAAGGAATGTCTTTTTAAAAGCTACTTTGGAAAAGTAACTTTATAAAAGTATGCCTAGTGGAAAGTTAATGTTTTGGTATTTCAAAAGGTCCATTGTTCGAGGCTTGTCAACGGCAAGCTGAGAAGTGTTTTATTTGAATTAATCTCTCATAAGATCTAATCACACCATACGCCGTTCGATTCATCTTCTTCCAAACCTTCTCTTCAATATCATCTGGTTTGCCATCTAACTCCAAGGTATCCTCCAAATTCTGCGCGTTCAGCGCATCCAAAACCTCGCATCTCCATAATCCAAAGTTGTTTGTGCCATTAAACTTCTCCACATCTATCTTCATAGAGTGGATATTCAAACTCTGAATGGTCTTCGCGCCAGAAGCACCACCTTCGACACCTGAAGCACCTTCTTTCCCCGACATCTTTCTCAACGCACCAACGAACGAAGAATAAATCCAAAACTGAAAAGATAGAGTCTTTTATCAAAAGATCTAACCTTTATCACCAAACAAAGCCCTAGACGAGCTTTCAAATCGATCTACTCCTCCAAATAGCCCAAACGTAGCCCGAGCTCTGATACCACTTGTTGTGCGCAGCGAAAATTTCGGCAGAGTTTCTAGTGCATAATAAGAGAGAAAGATCAATAAGAATTCCTGTCTCACCAAGAAAACAAAAATCTGAAGCGAATATCTCAGCAAAGTGGGATATCAGCTAGGGGTGCCAAACCGTATCCGTATCCGAGAAAATATCCGTAACCGTATCCGTTAGGATACGAATATGGTTACTCAAATCTATTACCGATAGGATATGGTTGCGGATATGGTTTTGTAGTGAAATATCCGTATCCGTATCCGAAAATATCCGAATACATATTGGTAATACTCTTACGATAGTTTCAATTTTTAGATTATGGATTTGTGGTTAATTTTGATGATCAAGATGTCTAATCTTAGCTTTTCAATCATAATGAACATATTAACGAACTCTTTTTGTATCACATGACTATATTTTTCTGAATACTATCTAGTTTTCTCATATCCTTTTTATATCCGCATGCATATCCGTTTATATATCCGCATCTATATCCGTAACCGTATCCGATTTTGGCGGATATGGATATGAATTTTTCTTACCGACATATATCCGTATCCGTATCCGTATCCGAGATGGGTAAGCGGATATGGATATGGTAAGTGCCATATCCGAGCCGTATCCGCTCCGTTAACACCCCTAATATCAGCTCTTCCTCTCATCAGTTCTAGGACTGACTTGTCAAGGGAACCTAATAAACTATTACAATGACCACAAACAACAAATCACACAAGATTTACATGGTTCGGCAAACTGCCTACGTCCACGGGGCAAGGAGGGGGAGATCTACTATTAGAGGGAGAGAATACAACTAGGGTTTATAATCACTCAATCTAAACCCTCACACAATCTCTCAAACCTCTCACAGAATTATCTCGCTCGAAAGCACAAAAGCCTGTTTGCACGAAGCCAAAGAAAACCGCTGATTTTTTTTTAGACTTCACACGCCCTTGTTCTGCACGCCGCAACTTTGCACGAAGCCCAAAGCTCTGCACACGACCCTTTTGGCTCCTGCGATTTTTCTCTAAAGCCACACGAAACCCTAAAAACAAATGTATTTATAGGTTCTAAAAAAAGGATATTCGGGTAGGCCTCACATTCACCTGCAAAACTCAATCTCTTCACGCGTGAATTCAATGTGGAAAACCCAAATATCCGTTGGCCTTTGCTTCTCATTCGTTCACACGTCGTTGCGTCCAGCAAACAAACCTTTGTTTCTCATCCGTTCACAGCCCCCACGCGCTTTTGAAAGAAAACACATCCACACACGTGGGTGGGCCCTACGTGTTCACAGTTACTTCAGTGAGGTACAATGAGTTCCTCTCATTATTCTTCACTAGTGTGCATCCCGTGCAAAGCACGACCCCCTATTTTTTTAAGCACTATATTTTGAACTTGCTTCTCGCTAAGTTTTAATACATTTGATTTAATTATTGTATGCTTAAAATTAGAAATCATATCTACTCCTCTATACTTAAAAAAGATTTAAATTTTAATACATTTGATTTAGAAATCATATCTATTCCTCTATACTTAAAAAAGATCGAAGTTTTAATACATTTGATTTATTTTACTGTTTATGATACAGTAAAATATTATAGTATGAATACATCAAATATGGAGGAGCATATTTGATTTACTGATTATCCTACAGTAAATCATTGTGGTAAACAGTATCTTCGAGTGTGGAGGTCCAGAGTTGCTTTATTATTTATTCAACAGTATTTACTGTAATATAAACAACAGTATTTGTTCAAAGGGTGTTCGGCAAAGGTCCCAAAGTTTTCGGCAGTTTGTAAAATTACCTGCAAAATGATGTTCATAAAAGTGACTCGCGTTCAACATCTTCCTCAACAAACAGTCTTATGTAAACTAAAACAACCCAGTCTTCTTTTTTAAACGCCCTACAATTAAACCCGTTATTTTAACAATCTCCCCATACAAACAAAAGCAATTAATTTCCTCATCAACAAAGAAAATAATAAAAAACAAAAATAATAAAATAACAATCCTCTTCAACAATTTCAAGATCATCACAGTAACATCATGATAAAAAGAGGGAAAAAGAGAGAGAGAATGGATCCATAACCTTAACAATTGACCAGTAACTTTAATAATTAAATTGTAACCTTAACAATTAACCCCTAACTTTAACAATCTCCCAATATAAACAGTCAGTTCCCCCTCATCAACAACAAAAATAATAAAAAATAAAAATAATAAAATAATCTCCGTCAATCATTTCAACTATCATCTCAGTACATCATGATAAAGAGAGAGATAGAGAGAGAAAAGGGTATTATAATCTTCACATATTTTAATCTATTGGGTTTTGTGTTTTGGGGCTCAAAGAATAAACTCTTTATTTTTGGGGACAAAACACCCGTTGACAAAGTCTTGGAGGTAGGAAGCATGTTTTCTTGTTTTTTGGGGGCTGGAAGCATTTTTCCCTTAAAAAAAACCTAGATGCACAGATATGCATCAATAATGTTAATAAACTAACTTAATAAGCTCTTCTCTTAAAGAAACTTTGAATTAATCAATAATACATACAGGTCGTTAAGAATACAACTTAAGAAACCGCCCAAAAAAATAAAGCAAACGAGAAGATCTAGCAATTTATCCATCAGATCTACAAATTCTTCAAACAAATCAAACATCCGGTGAAGAAACCGCCAAAAAATCAAAAGATCTACCACTCAAAACACAGATTAACCAATTTTAATAAAAAAAACAAGAAAAAGGAAAGAAAAAAAAAGAGGACAATAATTTGTTGTTGACGAATGGGATGCTCTGTGATATCACCTACTTTTCGTGAAGCAAGAATAAGTAAAGGAGAACAAATGATGCAAAATAAAGGACTGCAACCACAAGTTGCATTTACATAGGTGAGACTGGCACATAGTATATATTTACAAAGATTACGTTGCAAAATAGAGGACTATAACCACAAGTTGCATATACAGAAGTTTACAAAACAAACAGTTTTCGTGTTTCATGGAACTACCCAACTAACATACAACTAACGTACAATATCCATATTTCTTACGGCACTACAAGAAAGTTTCTCACTGCGATACCAACAGGAGTCATTTTGCTACTTGTTTGTAAGCTCATCCAACAGCGGTAGCCATGTAGTACTGTATAGTCTCGCACCGTCCTTCAAACTTGTGGCTTATGAGTGGATGACATACTCCTTTCACTTGAATATCTGTCGAGACATGTTGTATCCGCTCGTCCATCATATTGTAATATGAGATGCTTTGCGATATAACATACTTTGTGATAAATATATGCTATATGAAAATTAAAAAGAGTATTTAATATGCAGGGCATTGCAAGTATTACTGCTGGTGTGATATAATCAATATGCAGGAAATCGCAACTATTACCGCTGGTGAGATATTTGACAAACGACTGGAGTTGTAAAGTCATGAAGAAAATAGTGTAAAAGTAATATTATGCAGAGGTAACTACCTCGTTACTATTCTGCTTAAGTAGCATGCCGTTGATGGCAAAATGTTTTTCCGCATTAGCTTCAACGATAGTGGTAATCATGATATTAGTAGTGTCCTTCAGGTGTATAATGAAACGGGGCCTACAAAAGGAAGTATGGAAAGGAGTCTACCTCAATAGAAAGAGAATATTCTTCTAAAGAGCATTAAAAGAAATTTAGTTCCAACTGTAGAGATTATGAAATAACCTAAGAATTACAGGACGTAATGGTAATTTCAATGGTTTTAGGGACAAAATCAAAATAGCTTCACATTTGAGGGACCTAAAAGCAATTCCAAATATTTGACGGGCTAATTTTAAAATACAAAAGATTTAAGGGACTAACATTGAAAAAATATTAAGTACAAAAGAGGGGCAAAAGAAAAAGGCTTTCTGTTAACACCTAAACTTAAGGAACAGATTGCTTACTACCTTGGCTGTGCAGTAGCGTTCTCAGTGTTACAATTCCTACAGTTAAACTTCATTCCATATTCTGCACTGATGGTTTTCTTGCATTTATTACGCGACATATACCAAAACGTTTGTTCCAAGTTCGCTATTGATGCAAATCCCTTTTATCCAGAAAATTGTTCCCTGCATGGATGCAAATTCGCCGATAGGAGAATCAGAATGTTAGAAGGAGAATTTTATTAGTAGAAGTGGGGAAGGTAATAGAATGTAGATGGTTTAACCTCAGTGGGAGGTTCCGGGATTTTGTCGATATTGGTAATGTCTGTTGCTGTAATGGTGTTCGGGCTTCTTGCCGGGGAATAGGATCTGATGGCAATCATCTCATCATCTATAATCTCTGTATTTTCCAGTAACATGAAAAATGTAAGGTGAATTAATTTGAGTATATAATTTCATTAAAGCGTAAGAGGGCACAAAATCCTAAGATTATAATCCTCCATCTTTGTAATCTAGTTACAAGAGATTGGAAGAGGCTTCTTGAACCTCCAGGAGTCGAATACCCTGATTATAGCGTTGTTGCCACTTCTGTGGACAGAGAGAATCATACATATAACATTGCTATGGCAAAATCTAAGCAAGTTCCTGGTGATTATCTAAAAGATGGGAGTTATCTGTTTTCATATATGAGTCTGAGACTCAGTTGTAGGTGACCTCCCTTAAAGAGGTTTTAATAGGATGGAGGGGAGGTGATGACTGTGTTATATGCAGTGGAGTTGTTTACTGTTTAATTCACTCTGCAGGCATTTTGGGATATTCCAACCTCCAACATGGACTCATTGTTTAGAATCGTACAACAAGATTGCCTCATTCAATTCAGCAAACTTTGATTCAAACCCTTGTCCTCTTACTTGTGGCTGGTTAATGAACTTAAAAGATAAAAGTTGTGGTGGTGGGTGGTATTGAAAAGTATGATAGGCTGGATATTATCAAGGGGAATTGGTATCTGGGAGCTTCACAAGAAAGAATGGAGAGAAATTGCTCGAATGCCTCATAAAAATTTTCAAGGATATCCTGATGGCAAAACCTAGCTTATGCTAAAATGCTCGAGGAAATTTTCTCACAAGTCCAATAAGGATATACTCTAAGATGAGATTTCATCGATCAGGAGAAATAGTATGAATGTTTCCATAGAGGCACACATACGAAGCTATCTTCCAGTTGATGAAAAATAAAGAATACATAGTGAAGGAAGATCATAAGCAGATGCAATCATGTGCTTAACAAAAGGAAACTAAGAAACAAGACACATTAACAAACAGCGCAATGCATCAAAGTTGAAACTACACAAGTTAATGGGAAGTGTTAACAAGAACACACCAAGCACAACATTGCTGAGATTAGACATCAATTACAAGTCAAACCACCACCTGGGAACCATCACTAGCCAACAGAGCAAGTCTAAAGTGGATTTGATGACCTCAAAGAAATTTGAAAAATGCATTGTTAAAGTTCTTCATTGAATCATTCACTCAATATTTAAAGGTATAATGGCATCAAGCAAGGGAAAGGTTTCCTAATATTGTCATAGGTAAATTCAAATGACATCAAACAAAGACTATAAACAAATTGACAGTCTGAATTAATTAGTTATAAATGAAGTTCTAGATGAACCGTATGAATTATACACTTCAAATACAAATGAATCTTTACTGTTTCTCAAGTACAGTCGAACTTATAACAATGCATTTACATCCTCAGGTGTACAATATGATAAAGATTTGTGTAGAAGAAACAAAGGGATTTAAACATTCAGCGTTCGCGGTCAAGTTTATCATTACATTAACGAAGTGCTACAATTGATAATTACCCTTCGTACTTACAGCTATATTTTTACAACAACAAGCATGAAATTAACCATCGACTGAACAAATACGAAAGATTAAATCCTAGAATCTTACATAAACTACTTATTCAATTGTCTTTCAACTTTTTAAGAACAAATGGGATAAATGCTATAATACAAACCGAAACAATAGTAGCTTAAGCAGAAAAATGAATAAGAAAACATTGCATGTACAAGCCAACAATCAAGGTTAAGATTAGTATTCTTTTTAAAATCAAACAAGTGGATTGCCAAAAAACCTTTGTTAAACAATAATGTTGAGAAAGAATTTCTCCAATTATAACAAGGACTTGCCAACAAAACAACAGTTTCTTCATTGAAACTCTATTTACCTTTTTCTTGATAGGGATTGAGCACGCAAAGTTCATCCGAAAATAAGTTGAAGTTTATTGAAAATGCAACATAAATAGTTTGTTTAACATTACACATGGAAACACGTGTTGGACACGACATGGCCTCACAGTGGAGGCACAAGGGAGTCTACATGATACTTTAGAAAATCAAACCAGATAAGTCACCCGAAACCGACAATAGTACCTGTAAAGATTGCTTCTAACTTACATGGTTCAAGGTTTTGAAGTTACTCTTTGTCGGTCAGGTAAAAGGCGACGTTCTCTTTGCTTAATCAATGCATCACACACTTTGGCAGCATCAAGACAATCTCTAACATTATGGACCCTTATGATATTAGCACCATTGAGAATTCCGATCGTAACCGCTGCAACTGTGGCAGGATCCCTCTCAATTGGATTACTTCGATTGCAGATCTCACCCAAAAATCTTTTTCTTGAGGGACCAACTAACAATGGAGCATGTGAAGCAGCCACATTCTTTTCCCCAATTTGTCTCCTGATGGATTCTAGACCCATGAGAAGTTGCAAGTTCTGTTTGGTGTTCTTTGAAAATCCAATACCAGGATCAATAATAATCCTCCATGAAGGAATTCCAGAAAGCTCAGCATCCTTCACACGTGAGCATAGCTCAGAAGCTACTTGTCTGCAAACATCATCATATTGCAAATTCTCATCACTTTGCATTGTAGATGGATCTCCCCTCATGTGCATAGTAATGTAGGGGACTCCAAGACTTCCAACTGCAGTGAGAATTTCAGGATCAAGCTGCCCACCAGAGACATCATTTACAATATGAGCCCCTTTCTTCACAGCCTCCGATGCAACTTTTGCATAAAAAGTATCCACTGATAATAGCTTCCCCTCTATCTCGGGAATTTTTAAAATTGCATCAAGCATAGGAATCAACCTCTCAAGCTCCTCATCTGCAGATAGCCTGTGTGCAAATGGCCGGGTGGACTGGGCACCGATATCAATAATATCTGCTCCTTGTGAAATCAACTGCTTAACATGAGAAACTGCAGCTTCCACATCTTGAAACTTCCCTCCGTCACTAAAACTATCTGGAGTAAGATTGAGGACACCCATGACATGGGTTCTTTCTGACCAATCCCATAAGTGATTTCCTATCGGTAAAACTCTTCTCATCTCTTTCCTTCTAACCAAGTTTTCTCCTCCAAGCTTCTCCCATACTCCAAATAGCCCACCGTTGTTTCTAGACAACAAATGCCAATTTTGTTCAATTGCATCATCCATAGATGAGCCCAATAGGTCTACAAGTGGACCAACTACAAATGGTCTCTCCCATATGCGCTCATGTGGGATGTTAAGAGATTCAGATTCGACCTTTACTTTACCGTAGAAAAGAATATCTAAATCAATCAGTCTCGGGCCATACCTTATCCCCTCAGTCCGACCTAACTTTTTCTCTATTCGCTTTAGTACTGCCAACAATTCATGAGGCGCAAGTTTAGTGGTTCCCCTAACTGCTGAATTTAAAAACAACGGCTGGTCGGTAACATAAGCAGGTTCCGTCTCATACAAGCACCCATGTCTTGTGATGTTTATGCCTGAATTCTTCATCAAGTTCAAAGCCATGTTAAAATTCTGGACTCTGTTGCCCACATTGCTACCTAAAGCAATCACTACTTCTTCAGAAGAGGAAGAAAATCGTCTGCTTGCAAAATGTGAGGTATCACGCAAAGGGGGGACTGATTTTAACCCTACAACAACAAATTGAAGATAGTTAACATAAAGGCAATTCACTTCAATATGATGTCTATGTGAAATTTTGACAAACTACATAAAGATGAAAATCACCTGAATTGCTTATATTCAAATGCCCGAATCCTTTAATCCCATGCTTAAGAGTGTGACTAAATTTCTTGAACAACTTCACGCTAGGAAACATTGCAGTTGTTTCTAAAGCCCCGGAGCTATTCATGATTTACCAAAACTTGAAAAGAGGAGCTCATGTCGACTCGACTCGAGGTTTCGTGAATTCTTCAAGGTGATGAAATCATGAAGGAAAAAAAATGCTCCTGTTACTATATTCAGTCAGCATAGCAATAGAAGAAAATTTCCAAGTTTCAACAACATTCTGCTACTTTGTAAAGAAAAAAAGATTAACTTTTATACCAAAAATAACTCACGGATTCAGAACAGCGAACAGCAAGAAATTACACTTTCTATCTAGGAGAGAAAGCAAATATTATCTAATTCAATGCCCATCAATTTATTTCAAGGGTAAATTTCACAAAATTTAGGGAACCTTTGTGAGACACTCAAAGTTCTGGGGGTTTAATGGGGAAAAATTAGGTCGGTTTCGCGAGAAAGTGGGATTTTTGTGACATTTACACTTATTATGTAATTCATAACTCAATTACCTGAGATTACCACTATCGAATCTGGTTTTATTAAAAAAATTCTAATTTTGGGTTTGAATAAGGATGGCTTTGATCGAGTGCAAATAGATATGGCGCTTGGGTTCTTCGTCGTCGTCAGAATTATCGCCGGCAACGATCTAGTGTACAGCAAGATCGAACTTGTGGTCGGCGATCGAAGCAAAGACTAAAGTGGCGAGGTTTGGGGTTTCGTCAGATTTTATGGGGTTTTTACAGATGAAAGGGATGCTCATATTTTCTCTTTTGCGGCCATTAGACTGATAAGCACTTAAAAAGGGACTTTTCAATGGCTAAATTGCACTTATGTAACTTAATAGTTTTAACTATGTTGCATTTATATACTCTTACTTGTTTTTTGTAGCACTTGGGACCAGTTTGGTTTTGCTTCTTTTAGGGTGCTTCTGCTTATTTTTGTAAAAAAACATTCGATTAACAATATTTCATGATTTTGATATCAATTTTTCATCAACTATTTAATATCTATTCGCCAATTATTCGAAAATCAATATATTTGGAATCTACAACAATATGGCAATTACCCAGTAGGTCAGTAACACATTACTATTCGAATTCAACTCGAATAGTACATAAATCAACATGCATCATGTTATGAAAAAAATCATTTTCAATTGCTTAAAAATCAGCACAGAATAAAAATACTAAATTTCACACTGAATCAAGACCCAAATATCTTGATTTCCCATCATAAAATCATAGGTCATGAACGATTTTTAACATTAAACGATGTTGATCAATTTTAACAGAGTGGACTCTAATAATGGATACCTGAACATCAAGTTCCAATGAGAGTTTTTTGCTCCAAATCTTTCCCAAATGACATTGTTTCTGGTTATAAGTTCTTTTTTATCATAGGACATAATTTATGGATTTTATGTGGAAGCTGATCTTCATTAGTTGAGCTTATTTTTACAGGGTGACATCTTTAGCAAGTAATTCATAAATGTCTCTTCTATTTTCATTCAATCCCATCTGTTTCTTTGTCATTAAGATTTCTTCTTTTCCTTTCAGGTGCTTCTTCTTTGGTGATACATCTTCAAAAAGAGATCCCAATGCTTACTTCGATTGTACCTTCAGCTTATATGATTACTTTCTTAAGGATTACTATCAGTTGAAGCATACCTAACTGCCCGGTCACGAAATCCACATTCATCTATGTGATATTTGTTATCTGAGGACAAATTTGTAGCTGTATTTATCAAACAAAGCACACAACTTCTCTCAAGTTCTCTTCTAAAGATACTACTAGCACACAATGATTTATGTCACTTGCCTAACTGCCCAGTCACTTAAGCATGCTAATGACTCCTATTTTTAAGGTCGGGCAAATCAAATGACCATCAGAGCATCATTGATAACTAATGGTGTCACTAATGATTTACGTCACTTGCCACAGAGAGAAACATTGAGCCGGATTAGGTAGTAAAGATGAGAGCTCACCTCTGATAATTAAACGAAGCTGATTGAAATTACAGATCCGCAAGGGGTGAGATCAGATTTTGTGCAAAATTATCTGTAAAAGGCATAAAAAAGCAATCTTCAGCAATTAATATAAATTAAAAATCAAGAATAACGGTAACTTTACGCTTCAACTTACATTTTGATGACTCGAGAGGGAAGACCGTCGAGGGAGGAGTAAACGACGATCTTCGAGGGACGACGAGCTTCAAGGGATGACGAGCTTCGAGGGAGGAGTCGGCGACGAGCTTCGAGGGACGACTTCCAGGGAGGAGTGAACGAGCAGCTTCGAGGGAGAACAGTGAAAACCCGAGCCCTAGAATCCACTTGGAGTCGGATCTGAAGGAGGAGAGAGAGAGGAGAGAGGAGCAGATCGATCTACTTGATGGAGTCGGATATGGAGGAGGCGGCTGATAGAAACAAAGGAGTACAACCCTTCACTAGAATCCACTCTCACCAATTTATATGGGTGACATTTGTAAATAAAAATTTACATAAGTAAATTTGCAATAAGTTTAATTAATAGGACTAAAATGCAAAAACTAATCAAATAGTTAATGAACTCCGGAATCCAAGATAACTTTCGATAAATCATATTCATTTATAGGCCGAATACTAAAAATTGTTTGTTTAGTACTGAATGAACTATCGAATCGAATATCTAGACGAATAATCACCGAACGGTTTATTAATTATTCAGTTCACTTCCACCCCTACTTTTCATATTATCGTACAATTATTTGAAGGAGACCCCTAAGTTTGTTTTATAAATAAAATACTAGTGTGCATCCGGTACAAAGCATGGCCCCCTATTTTTTAAAACAATGTATTTTAAACTTGTCTCTCTCTAAGTTTTAATGCATTTGATTTAATTATTGTATGTTTAAGATTAAAAATCATATTTATTCCTCTATACTTGAAGAAGGATCTAAATTTTAATACATTTGATTTGCTTTATTGTTTATGATACAGTAAATCACTGTTGCATAATTAGAAACTTCAAGTATGGAGATGCAAATTTGATTTACTATTACAGCACCTCGAGAGCAGAACACCATATTTGATTTATTGTTTATGCTACAGTAATTACTGTAGCGTTTACTGTACCATGAACGTTTATTCTTTGGATTCACCTTTAATTATAAAGGAGTAGATTTCACTACCCTCATTAAATTTTTTATATGTTAATATAAATAACATCGGTTCATTTAACTTCGTGAGATCAGTACAAGTCTTTCGCATCAACCAATTATGGAGCTGGCATTTACTAATGTTTACTTATAAGTAATAACGATAGTTTTCAATTGAATGTAGGGAGGAAATATGAGAAGACCAGCAATACGATAGAAAAGCCCCAGAATTACGAGGGGAAAAACAAAAAAGAAAGAAAGAAAGCTAGGAAAATCTTATTAATCTTTATGATGATATTTTGAGGCCTGCGTACATCAACTTATAACAACTATATTTCCAGGTTTCTACCAAATAATGAATTAATGATCCACACAAGCTCTCGGGGTGTTAGGCTGTTAGCTTTATAAGTCTTTAATTCAAAGCTTGATAAAGGCATAAATATTCAGGTATATAATTAGATTAGTAATAGCAGAATTGTTCACTGTCATATAACCATACCCCAGTGGGCCTTTTAGGCCCAACAAAATGAATTAGTGAAACAACACTTTTTAACAGTACTAGTTTCAGGCCCGTGCGATGCACGGATTTGTTTAATATATAAAAATTGATGTAGCAAAAGAATACAAACAGTTCAAACAGTTTACGAAGCGTTCAAACAGTTTACGAAACATCTTGTTTGGAAAATTCAAAAGGCAGGGAGAGTTAGTTCAAATCTCAAGGAGAACTTTTTATTTTTTATTTTTTATTTCAAATTTAATATGGAGAACTTTTGTAGAAACTTGACAAGTGGCACTTGCAAGAAGATAGCAATTGATATGTTTGCCAAGTGTTGTTTAAAATGGTATGGGCCATTTTTGCCAAGTGGCGAATTGAAGGGTAACAACTTTTAGTAATAGTATATAGATTGAATAGGGTGAGAAATAAAATAAAATAACAATTATTTCCAATATATGGTTTTGACTTCGGCACAAATATACAAAGTGAAATAAATTCCACATTCTTACTTCAGAATTTGACCCTATATTTCGAATCGCATCCAAAAACTCCCTAGCTGAAAATTAAGGCAATCATTAAACAAGACCATATAAGACACAAACGATCACTGAAGTTTTACCTAAAAAGTCATATAGAATATAAAAAACACTTATATAAAAGACGATTTCTAATCAAAACATGAGTTGCCTAGTACAGATCATATGAGGGGTCAGCGCGGTTCGATGAATTAACCGACTGAACTTCTCGAGATTCGGCAGTTCGGTGAGGTATAGATCTAAGCTTGGGTCGGTTCACCCGAACTGACCATAGTTATGAGTTGGTTGCAGGGTTTTAAATTACAACCTTATTGCCAAATCTAACCCTGATTGACTCCCCTTCAATCACTAACTAAACCAATGTGTGCTTCCTTTCGTAACTCGATTCTG
>BQKN01065102.1:218697-231043 GCA_022839385.1 Asparagus kiusianus
CCCTCCAATACTTTTTCAAAGCCCCCGTCCCTAGAATGCAATTGCCTTTAGCCTCCAAACCTAATTCCCAAGTGACCAGGTTTAAAAAACAATTCCCAAAATACCCTCGCTCACTCCTTCTAGCAACTAGTCACCGGTGAAGATAGGATTGTAGGCATTAATGGTGATTAGAAATAGGTTTTGGAGGGGGAAAACCTTATTTCCCTCTCAATTCTAGTCATCTTCTACCTCTCTCTCCTCCCCTCCAATAAATCCTATTTGCTTACCCCAACTACTCCATCCTGACCATTTAGTTCTCCTCCATAAATCCTCTTTGATTCTTCAACTACTTTTCTTCAAAATGGTGGATGAATCCCTCCTTTGTATGGTTACAAACACAAAAAGCAACGAAGATAGTGAGGGTGTTTTCGTAATTATCAATGAATCTACAAAAATCATTAACTTGAAGTATCAAGTGTCCAAAAGACTTAAACTACCATTATAATCTCTTTCGCTAAAATTTAAATCCGAATGGGAAAAAAAGTTCAGTTTTGCAATTGAAAATGACAAGGACTTAAAATTAATGTTCGAGTATTGTCATCGTAACAGATTTACAAACATAAAGTTATATGATGCCTCCGCTAGGGAATCCTCAAGTTCTTAGAACACCCTAACTTCTTCAAGAAATGTGTAAGTATTTCAATTTTAATTTCCTATTGCATTGGTTGTTAAAGTTATAAGTTTGTTGTTAAGGTTGTAAGACCTTAGTACATAGTTATGACTTGGTTGTTAACATTATGAGTTGGTTGTGGAGATTATAAGTTGGTTGTTATGATTTTTGAGTTGGTTGTCAACATTAGCATATAGTTATGAATTGGTTGTTAGTCTTATGAGTTGGTTGTGGAGGTTATGAGTTGGTTATTACGGTTTGAGTTGATTGTTAACCTTTAGTATATAGCTATGAGTTGGCTGTTAACCTTATGAGTTGGTCATGGAGGTTATGAGTTGCATGTTATAGTTTTGAGTTGATTGTCAACATTAGTATATAGTTATGAGTTGGTTGTTAACCTTATGAGTTTGTTATGAAGGTCATGAGTTGATTGTTAAGATTACGAGTTGGTTGTTAATCTTAGTATATTTTTATGTGTTTTTAGTTGATTGTTAAGGTTTTGAGTTGGTTGTTAAGCTTGCGAGTTGGTTGTTAATCTTTTTACACATGTAATAATTACTATTTTTACTCACTTTTTCAGGGCGATCCCAATAGAAAATTCGTGATGCACAATTTTTATGCACATTCAACCATGTAATGATGAGAGTATTCTTAATGATAATCCCACTAGCGACTCGACCATGATGATAGAGGACATGGTTAACAACCAAACCAACATCTCAGCTGAGTGGTTTAGAGCCATACGTGCAAATGGATAGAAATTTAATAGTGCTCTGAAGTTAGATTAGCACTTCAATACTACTCAATTATCAAAATGTTCGAGTATGATTTTTACCATAATGAACCAAAACGTATAAGAGTGCATTGTCATTTCAAGGACACGCTGGATTGCCCTTGGATGTTGTTTGCTTCCCCACTCCGTAATTCCTCAATTATGACTATAAAGCAATTTGAAGCTGCTTACACTTGCGGTCAACATGAAGCTAATGTGGTTAACTTAAGGGTATCACGCAAATTCATTGATACAAACTGTTTTGAAGGTTATGTCAGATCTTTGGCCAATTGATATCAAGAACAACTTGCTCTCACAATAAAGCATCAAGATTAATATAGCAAAGTGTGACAAAGCAAAGAGATAGCACAGAGGGACCTGTTCGGTGATAATGATAAGGCTTACGATTCACTGAGATGATAAAATTTATCTTATTATAATTTTCCTATTTGTTGTTAAGGTTATGACTTAGTTGTTAAGGTTATGAGTTGGTTGTTAACTTTATGAGTTAGTTGTTTAAATTATGAGTTAATTGTTAACCTTATGCATTGGTTGTTAACCTTATTACTTGTTATATTTATGCAGATATGAATCCATGGTTCTAGCCACTAATCCAGG
This sequence comes from Asparagus kiusianus, assembly GCA_022839385.1. Lineage (NCBI taxonomy): Eukaryota > Viridiplantae > Streptophyta > Magnoliopsida > Asparagales > Asparagaceae > Asparagus > Asparagus kiusianus. Next base: position 220,737 of record BQKN01065102.1, read on the forward strand.
AAGCCGTATTGTCATTGACGATAATGACGACACATTTAGGCGTTTGTTCATAAGTTGTAATGATTGTATTGAAGGGTTCCTTCTCTTGCTCCTTCCCTAGCAAACCTCTCCCTGTTTCTTTAAAAACCTTCTCCTAACTTTGAACTTGTGCCCTGTATCTATAGAAGCTTTATAGTAGCTTGCTAAGCTTTAGCTACAATTGTGACCATTCTTATTGGATCCCCCAACTTCTCCCTGTTTCTTTAAAAACCTTCTCCTGTCTTTGAACTTGGCTCTGTATCTATAGAAGCTTTTATAGTAGCTTGCTAAGCTTTAGCTACAATTGTGACCATTCTTATGGATCCCCAAACTTCTCCCAGTCTCACCCAGTTTGTGAGGGGAGGCCTTCCCAATACTGGCTTCTTGATGTCAATAAATTCATAATACTACTACTACACATGAGAGAAATAAAAGATTAACCATCAATCTGTAACCTTAACAACAAATACGTAACCATAACAACAAATCCTAAACTTCACAACCAAACTGTAACCTTAACAACAAATATGTAACATTAACAACCAATTCATAGCTGATTGCTACTAAATAATTGCGTGTCCTTGGTGCTCAAGAGCTCCAACGCTTCGAAGTGTAAACTTGTATGAAACTAGTATTGATTCACTGCATGTTTCAGATATGTGATTGTACCATATTGGCATATTTCAGTACTCCTTGTCCAAATGAAAGAATGAATTTCTTCATTTAAGGAAATCAAAGTTGAAAAACTAAATATTATTACTTGCAACAGAGCCCTTATTCAAGTACAAGCATGTAAAGGTGCACCAAATACTAGTTCACAATTTATTCATTATATTAAACACTTTTAATTATCATTTTCACCCTCATCAAGCTTTAATCAAACATGTAATTGATCATACTTGTAGGATCATCAGTCTGCGTTATACCTCCCTAACTAAAGAAAACCTGAATGGCATTAAATCGTTCGCCCCTTCCTAGCGTATGATCCTCGCTCTCTATCACGATACAATTGTTACATATCCAAACATTAAACCTGCCATAATCTTTCAAAATGTCAATAAGTACCACCCCTTCGTAATTTGTCCCTCTATCGAAGCTCACAGCGACATGCAAATTGCAGACGCCCTTGTATATTCTCCATGTTAATCCCTCGCTCCCAAACATTGTGATTGCTAAAGGATTGTTTGTGGGAAAATTTGTAGTAAAAAGCAGTGAAAGAAAATTGGCTTGTATTCTCTCAAAATCAATTACAATTTGGATTCTGATTACAAAAGAGAGGAGAACGAATTTGATTCTCCCCTTTGTTTAATTCTGGGTTCTTCACGGTGGCGATAGAGTGCCTCCCTCGAATGCTCGCGTCGAGTTTGCTCTCCGTTGACGATCCGCACGTCTTGATTCATTAGAACGATATCACCTCCTCACGATTTGACGTTGTGGAGAACTTGTGTGGCAAGTTTGAAACTCTTGATGAGTTGATAACTCTGAACGAGTTTTAACTCTGAAAAAAGAGTTGATTTGAACCGAAAGTTCGGTTGATAAGCCAAGGATGGAGAAGCTCTTGTTGTAGATCTCCCCAGCTCCGGAAATGCTCCAAGGATTCCCCCTTTGCTGCCAAGTCTTAGATCTGAAAAAGCTCGCCGAAAGGATGCCCGAATACCCTCTGCTCCGTTCCAAAAAGCCAGCCTGAACTCTATTGAGTTACCCATATTTATAGGGAATTAAAGGGTGTAACCACTCCCCGTAATTCTCTCCATAATGGGGTTAAGAGGGGTGTAACCGCCCCCTTAATCCGCTCCCAAGTGGGGCAGAAATCCCTTAGATCATGGAGGGAAAACGGTTCCTGTAACCGTTCAGCTCTTGCTTGAACAAGTCAAACGCCCACGTTGGTGTTCAGGAACTTAACTCCGCATTTTAGACTGGAGATGCGGAGTTGGGTACCCGCTGGGCGTTAAAAAACGTGGGTCCGACCCTAGTGTTTTAATGTTGTAACGCGGGTCCGACCCTCGCGTTTTGATGTTGTAACGCGGGTCCGACTCTAGCGTTTTGATGTTGTAACGCGGGTCCGACTCCAGCATTTTACTGTTGACATACGGGGAGGACCTCCACGTTTTGGTGTTGATACACGGGGAGGACCTCCGAATTTTGGTCTTGATACACGGGGAGGACCTCCGCGTTTTGGTCTTGATACACGGGGAGGACCTCTGCATTTTGGTCTCAGAGCGCGGTGATGAGTTCCGCGTCTTGCTTTGAAGAGATTATCAACAAGTAATCTCTTTTGTCATAGCGTTACAAAGATCATTGTCTTGTAATCTTCGTCTTGGCTCCTTGAGAATATGAGAGTCGTCAGATTGTAACTCCCGATGTTGATTGTGAATGCTGTTAAACTAGAGCTCTCATCGGTTGTCGTGAAGGTCGTCAGATAATAACCTTCAACGATCTACGTGAAAGTCTTCAAATTGTAGCCTTCTGGAAGTCGTCAGATTATAACTTTCATCATCGGTGTTTGATGGGGGATAAGCTATCTATTGTGATTTTTAGATAGCCTACAGAACCCCCTCTAAAGTTTTCAAAAGTTCGCGGTTGACTGGGACGAATTTTCGGAATACTTTGGATCTCAACTCTGATCTTGGAGCTGTTGATTCCTTGTGGTAAAGGATTTGTTCTCTGCACTTGCTTCGAAGGCATCTTGGTTGAAGGGGTTTACCGCGTAGGACCTGTGTGAAGGTATGCGCCATAATCCTGCTTCTGGAATGTTGGGGTGGACCCTGCATTTTGAACTTGAGATGCGGGTCTCACCCTTATATTTTGAATTTGGAACATGGGTGTGACCTCGGCGTTCGGTTTTTGCATCGCGGGTCTGACCTCAACGTTTGGTTTTTGCATCGCGGGTCTGACCTCAGCGTTTTGACTTAAGACATGGAAGCGGCTTCCGTGTATTTTTGACTAAGTCTTTGAGACTTGTCTTTAGCTCACCTGTTTTAAGTCTCGGTTCACGTCCATTAAGCTGATGAACCTGCAAACATGCGTAGGATTTTTGGCAAACCCTCAGCCATCAACGGATTTGATAAGCCTTTACCGACTACCGTTTGAGTCGGACTAGCACGTGGATTGTCTAAGTCCGTTCTACATGTAACGTTGTGCTAAGAGAATGAACCCTCTTAGACCTGATGCTATGATTTTGAATACATAGACTTTGTCATTTTTACAGAAAAAGACTAACCGGCGACGCGTGTTAGGCGTAGACTTATCCCTACTTAAGATTTGGGATAAAGTTCTTCATGCGTGTAAGGCATGGATTTTGGTGTCTTTTTCACGGCAAAAGACTAACCGGCAACGCGTGTTAGGCGCAGACTTATCCCTACTTAGGATTTGGGATAAAGTTCCCCATGCGTGTAAGGCATGGATTCTGGTGTTATTAATAACAACCTGCTACGATGTTGAATACGTAGACTTCACCATTATTACGGGAATAGACTACCCGACAGCATGTGTTAGATGCAGACTTATCTCTAATTAGGGATCAAGATAAATTCCCCCATGTGTGAGGCATGGATTTCGGCGTTATTAATAACAACCTGCCATGATGTTGAATACGTAGACTTTTGTCCTTTTTACGGTGAAAGACTAACCGACAACGCGTATTAGGCGTTGACTTATCCCTTCTTAGGATTCGGGATAAAATTCCCCATACATGCAAGGTATGGATTCATAGATTATTAATTTAATGATAATCACTGGCTACGATATTGAATACGTAGACTTTGTTACTGTTTCTTCCTGTGTTATTCAAAACACTGAAAGAAAATTAGAAGTGCCAGAGGTGTAGTATTAACTGGTGTGAATTTTCATTTAGAGTGAAATTTAGAAAGTTTCTTTATTATCACTGGGATAATTCCAGAAAATATTTAATCCACTGGGGGTTTTATAATGAAAACTTGCTATTCTTGTTGAAAAAGAATTAACAAGTTCATTGGGGGTTTGACTGTTAGAGGTGTGATGTTAACCTAACAGTATTTTATGGACCTATCGCTCTAATGAAGAGAGTCGATAAGTTGATTTGGTCATCAGAGGTGTGATATTAACTTGACGGGAATTTGTTGCGATCGGAGCAACTTTGTGGACTTATCATTCTATTGAAGAAGATTGATAAGTGGATTTTGTCAGAGGTTTGGTGTTAACGTGACAAGAGAATGTTATGATCAGAGCCACTTTGTGGACCTATCATCCTATTTACGAGGATTGATAAGTGGATTTGTCAGAGGTTTAGTGTTAACGTGATAAGAGAATGTTGCGATCGGAGCAACTTTGTGGACTTATCATCCTATTGACGAGGATTGATAAGTGGATTGTCAGAGGTATGATGTTAATGTGACAAGAGAATGTTACGATCGGAGCAACTTTGTGGACTTATCATCCTATTGATGAGGATTGATAAGTGGATTATCAGAGGTGTATTATTAACTTGACAAGAGAATGTGTACTTGTGATTTGCACAAGGTCTTGGGAATTAGCGTCTCGCTGGGGAGACTTGCTAGGTGAGTTTATCATCAGAAGCGATGAGTTTTGATACTTGTGATCTGAATAAGATTTTGAAGACTTAGTGTCTTGCTGGGGAAGATTGCGATTCGAGCAATTTCGAGGACCTATCATTCTATTGACAAGGATTGATAAGTTGATTATCAGAGGTGTATTGTTAACGTGACAAATTGGGAGTGATGCAAGATGCATTCATACTCTGTGGGGGTGATGATCGTCAGAAGTATAATGTTAAATTGACGATGTGAAAGATTCGTTACTCTTAATCTAATGGATTCCAAGTAACCAACCCCCAGTCTTGATTAAGACTTAGCAGGGGAATAAGAAGAGGTAGACAAGGCACATCGCCTAGTGAGGCACTATCCATGAAGTCGGAATAGAGGCACATCACCAGGTAGGCCATTATCTAATGAGTTTGACTATCAGAGGTAACGGTTAACGTGATAGTTTTGATGGACCCCCCATCCTGTTGAATAGGATTAGCAAGTTGATGGAGAAAATAGACTATCAGAGGTAATCATTAACGTGATAGTTTTAGTGGACCTGTCATCCTATTGAAGCGGATTGACAGGAGAATTTGGGGAAAATTGACTATCAGAGGTGATCATTAACGTGATAGTTTTAGTGGACCTGTTATCCTATTGAAGCGGATTGACAAGTTGATGGACTATCATAGGTAAATGTTAACGTGATAGTTTTGTGGACCTGCCATCCTATTGAAGCGGATTGACAGGAGAATTTGGGGGAAATTGACTATCAGAGGTGTATTGTTAACTTGATAGTTTTGACGGATTTCATGGTTGGCAGAGGTATTTTATTGAACGTGACAACTCAGAAAATTTATTATTCATAATCCAATGAACTACAAATAAACCAACCCCCAGTCTTGAACAAGTGCAGGGGGGAAATGGTAAACATGGCACATCGCCTAGTAGACCATTATCTAACGAGTTTGACTATCAGAGGTGACTGTTAACGTGATAGTTATTAGACTCGCCATCCTACTAAAGAGGATTGGCTTCAGCAGCCGTAGTATCTTTCGGTTCTGACTGGGAAGAGTGAGCTTGGTCCGACTGCTCAGGAGAAGATTGAGCTTGGTCTGATCGCTCAGGTTGATCCTGCCTACCTTGTTCTTCAGCTTTGATCCTGGCAATAATCTTTTGAGCCTGTTCGCCTTGAGAGATCAGTTGTCTCTAGGAACGGTATTCTGCAACCCATATTCGAGCTAGGATGTTGGTCTGCAGGTTATGTCGACAGGTCTCTACTAAGGTAGACTGTGTCATACCTGACGAATACCGGAGAGCCATGGTTCGGAACCTCTTGACGAAGGCTTTGACGGACTCCCTCTTCTTCTGCTTAATGGCGAGAAGAGTATGGATGGAGACTTCTATATCCTTTTCAAAGAATCTTGATAGGAAGAGTCTCTCTAAATCTGCCCACTTTTGGATACATCCGGCAGGCACTTTCCTGAACCATTCAAAGGCAACTCCCTTGAGGGTGCCAATGAACAATCGAGCCAGTATGGCGTCGTTTGATATCACATTCCCAGACTGTGACTTGCAATGATAGATATGTTGGTTCGATGATCCTGTGTCGTCAAAAGTTTGTAGCGTCGGGACCTCGAATTTTAGAGGATAAGGGGCTGCATCCCATTCGACAGGATAAGGCTTGGTAATTCCCTCATCTTGGAGCTCGCTTCTGTTAGCAATGACATTTAGGCGGGCTTCCAATTCCTCGATTTTAGCCGATTGAGGATTTTGCTCATTCTTAGCTTCTCTTCCTTCATCAGAGAAAGATTCGAGGTTGTGGGCTTCTTGGTCAGAAGCCGTGTCATCAACCGTTTTTCCCTTCCCTTTGCTTGTGTGAGGTCGGGACGAAGACGTTCTTTTCCTTCGGAAAGATTCTTACCTGAGTGGCAAATCTGTCTTCTGAGATTTGGCCTTATCTGCGACGAGTTGAGTCAACAGGGCCAGGAGTTCATTGATGGCCTCCTGTTGAGATTTGAGCATGGCCTCTTACTCATCAAGCCTCTTTGCGAGATCTTCATGGTTTCCCGTCATATAAGCGGAGCTCTCATGTTCAACAAAAGAGCTTGATGATTGGGACTCTGCAATGGCTGAGTGTTCATCATCAGAATTGGTTCCTCTAGCTAATCTCCGATAGTTGATAGAGGGAATGGCTCATGTTCGTGTCCGAGTACGTTAGTAGACTTCTTCAAACTCATTAGCGATTTCTCTGACGGTCGATGAACAACTTGTCTCGGAATCATCAGAACTAAGACCTGAGGCTTTCCCTCTGCCGATCACATTGATAGTGACCCCGAGATATTCGATCTCTGGAGACTTCTTTCTGTGAGAACGTCGTCGTTGGTCGAGCAAAGCAACGTTCATAAATTGGTCGAACACTAATGGTTTGGCCGCATATGAGCAGCATTGACATCCCGAGAGGATCGTAGGAATCAGTCGTTCATATTGGAATGAACGAATGACTTGTTGTATCGGTCTTTCTCTTGATATGAACTCTCTCAAGTCTGTTGTAAAGACTCGAGAATTACTCACTGATTGTGAGGTTTGAATTGGAATCCCCAGTCCATGATTGGACAGGACTGGCTCTTGGTGAACATGGATCTGGTTGAGATGCCTTGAATCCATGAACTTCTTATATCCGCCCCTTAATCTAGTCGCGCTATGCAGAGTATTCGGAGGTCTCGCTGCCGGGGGTCCAGGGGGCGGCGCGCCCCTGGCCAGGGGGTCCGAGGGGGATGGAATACCCCCCGGCGGGGTTCGGGGCGGCGCCCCAAAGCTCCACGGTACACCAACTTCTGTATTGGATTTGGAACTTGGGACGCGAGGGTCGCGTTTGGCACTTGAGACGCGAAGGTCGTGTTTGGCACCTGAGACGCGAGGGTCGCGTTTGGCACCTGAGACGCGAAGGTCACGTTTTGGTTTGGCGACATGAGGGTCGCGTTCTTCATTGTCGACACGAGGGTCTTGTTTTGACTTGGAAATGCGAAGGTCACGTTTGGCACTTGAAACGCGAAGGTCGTGTTTGGCACTTGAAACGCGAAGGTCGCATTTTGGTTTGGCGACATGAGGGTCGCGTTTTGGTTCTGGGACGCACTTCTGAGAGTCGCGTTCTGTCAGATCAACGCAGTTTTGATGTCTGCGTTTTGCTGTTGGAACGCGCCTCTGAAGGCTGCGTTTTGATTGCACAACGCGCTACAAAGGGTTGCGTTTGGCATAAGCTGAGCCTACTCCTTCAGAGGAGGGGCTGTTCGAGCAATCTTGGCTAAACGAGAGGGCTTCTTTCGGCATAGGAGCAACATTTGGAGCTTTAGTCTCCTTGAAGACTTTGCGGATCTTGCGCATAGCCTTGGGGTTAAGGGATCCGGAGGAGATGGACTCCTCAAACTTGGCTTGATCAAACTCTACCACGAGAGTTTTGACAGTCGTTCCAGTGAGATGAACATCGAATTGCGCCACCACTTCTTCGTCAGAAGAGCTAGTCCCCAGCGGAGTCGCCATCTTTTGTTTGTGGGAAAATTTATAGTAAAAAGATAGTGAAAGAAAATTGACTTGTATTCTCTCAAAATCAATTACAATTTGGATTCCGATTACAAAAGAGAGGAGAACGGATTTGATTCTCCCCTTTGTTTAATTCTGGATTCTTTACGGTGGCGATGGAGTGCCTCCCTCGAATGCTCGCATCGAGTTTGCTCTCCGTTGACGATCCGCACGTCTTGATTCACTGGAACGATATCACCTCCTCACGATTTGACGTTGTGGAGAACTTGCATGGAAAGTTTGAAACTCTTGATGAGTTGATAACTCTGAACGAGTTTTAACTCTGGAAAAAGAGTTGATTTGAACCGAAAGTTAGGTTGATAAGCCAAGGATGGAGAAGCTCTTGTTGCAGATCTCCCCAGCTCCGGAAATGCTCCAAGGATTCCCCATTTGCTGCCAAGTCTCAGATCTGAAAAAGCTCGCCGAAAGGATGCGAATACCCTCTGCTCCGTTCCAAAAAGGCAGCCTGAAGTCCATTGAGTTTACCCATATTTATAGGGAATTAAGGGGTGTAACCGCCTCCCTTAATTCTCTCCATAATGGGGTTGAGAGGGGTGTAACCGTCCCCTTAATCCGCTCCCAAGTGGGGGAGAAATCCCTTAGATCATGGAGGGAAAACGGTTCCTGCAACCGTTCAGCTCTTGCTTGAACGAGTCAAACGCCCATGTTGGCGTTCAGGAACTTAACTCCGCATTTTAGACTGGAGACGCGGAGTTGGGTACCCGCTGGGCGTTAAAAAACGTGGGTCCGACCCCAGCGTTTTAATGTTGTAACGCGGGTCCGACCCTCACGTTTTGATGTTGTAACGCGGGTCCGACTCCAACGTTTTGATGTTGTAACGCGGGTCCGACTCCAGCATTTTACTGTTGACATACGGGGAGGACCTCCGCGTTTTGGTGTTGATACACGGGGAGGACCTCCGTGTTTTGGTCTTGATACACGGGGAGGACCTCCGCGTTTTGTTCTCAGAGCGCGGTGATGAGTTCCGCGTCTTGCTTTGAAGAGATTATCAACAAGTAATCTCTTTTGTCATAGCGTTGCAAAGATCATTGTCTTGTAATCTTCGTCTTGGCTCCTTGAGAATATGAGAGTCGTCAGATTGTAATTCCCGATATTGATTGTGAATGTTGTTGAACTAGAGCTCTCATCGGTTGTCGTGAAGGTCGTCAGATTGTAACCTTCAGCGATCTACGTGAAAGTCTTCAAATTGTAGCCTTCTGGAAGTCGTCAGATTGTAACTTCCATCATCGGTGTTTGATGGGGGATAAGATATCTATTGTGATTTTTAGACAGCCTACAAGGATCTTCTTGATCTCCAATGCACCATTTTGGACATTCTATTTGCATTGCTCTCCAAATAATTGTATTTTGGCCCCTTACCATGAAATATCTCCGCTGTATTGTCTCCCACGTTTTAAATTTGGTTGCACCTTATCGCCATGTTTTCGAGGCAAAAGCTTCCCTTTGTTTGTGGTGTCGTGAATGTGAACGAAGGAAGGGATCAATTTATGGGGAGTCTATGTGAGTATGGATGCAAAGGTATATGGATTTCCGCAGATATATCTTTATTTGTATTGATATATATGTTGCTGATAAGAAATAATAAATCTTGGATACATATATGGATACATTTGTGAACCGTACAGATATGGACTATGGGTGTTCCATACTAAACCATATCTGATCCATTTGCAGCTGCCAAGTCGTGTGAGTAATAATCAAGCTTTAGATGCTACAAATTTCTGATTTTTTTGCTAAACCAACTATTAATAACTAACTACTGTCTGAAACTAGTGACTATGCCCGCACAGTGATAGATGAGGGCAAAACAGTAGTGTAAAACTTATTACAGGTTTAATGATCTAAATGATACAAAAATCCAACTTGCAGGAGCTGCAGGCGCCTAGACATCAGATATGATTTAGCAAGAAATTACGTTTCACAAGGTAGTGAGGAAATAGTGCATTTAACAAGTGAGCCATAAAATTGTAGTCCAAACTGGTAGGAGCCACATTCAAAGTACAAATTTTTTTTATGAAAGACAATGCATAAATGTACACAACCAAATTGCTAGATTCCATCAGTTAAATTGTTGGTTAACTCACGTTCTTATCATCAATGAGTATAAATTCTTGCTTCCTAAGAGCCAGATCTCAGTTTCCAGTCTGGATCTGAAATCATTTGCTTGAG
>BQKN01065102.1:251143-288400 GCA_022839385.1 Asparagus kiusianus
AAAAAAAAAAAAACATCAAAAGGACATTCAAAGTGCAGACATTTTGATGACAGAAGGATTAAATGGTTACAAGATTTTGAGAAATGTATGTTAGAGAGTTCTAGAGGAAAAATATATAATTGATCACAATCAGGAGGCAAAACTTAAAAACCCTTGATGTTGCTCAAGACTTCAGATATTCCATAATTTAATGAGATTACATTAAGGTATCCCATATAATCAGTTTAGAATTAATCACTAGGATAAAGCAAGCTAATCCATCCCTGAAAGACTACTTGCTTTTCATTTAGAGCCATAACGATGAAATCGTTGGCTCACATATTAAGAGTTAAGGATACGTAATTGATTTGATCCTGTACAAAATTACTCCATGTAGTTCTTCCAGTTAAGATTATTGATTTACATATTATATGGATACAAGAAAAAACATTAGGCAATATCTTTACGTCCAAAAATAATCAGTAATTCCATATGAAATGCGTAAAACTGTTTTTTTCCCCTTCCCTCAAATAGAAGTATGTTTGCAAGGTTACCATTTTGGCTGGATGTAGTATCGAGAAGAAGCATGTCTACAAGGTCAAGAGAAAGCAAAACCTAACTAAAATTTTCCGTATCACAAGTTTAACTATGTAGAAGATCAGTAGGATGATTTTTCAAGAAAAAGCAAACTCACATACCTGGTAACATCAAAACAGTTGAGTATAAGAAGCAGAGGTTTCTATTGTTGGTTTTTTGTAGGGCACAAGTACAAGTACAAGCTCTTGGTTACATATACTACTAATCTTGATCAGCATATTCACAAATGGCGTATTATGTTACCAAGCATATTTCTTAGAAATTGTAACTATACTAGGTAAGTTTGAATAGTGAGCCGTCCAGTTCAGTTTAATGGCTTATTACAGACGATTCAGAGGTCATGATTAAGACATTAAGCTTTTTTTTCCTGCAATATTCGAAACGTGGAGATCAAGGCATGGAGATTGACCAGAATAGGAAAACAAGTGAAGGAAAATGAAATATGAAGGTTCATGTTAGACAAGCAGAAACTGAAATCACAAGGAATGAGTTGAAGCTTTTGTTTGTAGCTTATGGATTGGCTTCCTTTGTACTTTTCTTCCAAAGTTTCAGTCTTCTAGGTCTTCTATATATAATGCCATATACGAGAGGACATACGTTTTCTATTCATAATAGCAGCCAAGATTTTATTAGGATAAGAAAGTTGCAAAAATAGGCCTATTCAGTGCTACTTGCAACTCTCCTCCACAATACTGTCAAGAATCTTTTCTTCATTTATTTCTTGTATTTGTTTCTTAGTTTTACAAACGTATGTTGTTGGCACAAGTTTTGTGGTTTTTGATGATTCAGTTAATGCCATAAAAGGAAGTTGAAGGATTTTATTTTGGAAAAGCTTAGGGATATATATCATCATCTTCCATCTCAAAATTGAGGGTAGGCAACGAGGTATGACTACCGTCATGCAAGATTTGAGCATGTTTTATGACCAGTTACTGTCAATTTGAACATTATCAGTCGTCTGAGTTCTTGCGAAATTCTAAGCCAGGGTGATTGAATTTATGCCAAATTCCTTTGCCAACATAAGTATGAATAAAAAGGTCAAGTTGCAAGAGCAGAACCAAGGAGAAATTCTGTGATCCTTCGAGACTGTAGAGAATTTGGATGAGAACACAACGAAATCGAGTTGATCATTGGATGCTATTAGTGAGCTTTCACTTATTTCCTGTCATATTTTTTTCTCTGAATTTCGATATAGGTACTATGCATTAACATCCCATTAATATAACCAAAGTAGAAAATGTGTACAAGCCAAACTAGTATGAGAAGTGATAATTACCAAACCACATACTCACTATTCTGTTTGCAAAGATCAAAAATTTTTGAGACAATCTGAAAATGATAAACCACTTTCTTATTTCTGTTCGTATTTTGAAAGGTTACAGTGCTAAGTACAATACTTGCATTCCACTAAGATCATCGAGAGTTTTAATATACAGACTGTTTTCTAAGGCCTTCAGAAAAAAAAGGAAATACATCATATACGGACAGTAGCAAGATCTACTAACATGAAGCTCGTTTTCCAGAGAACAATATTACCTCCTATTGACAAAAGAATCAAGCCAAATGATGCCTATTCAAACATCCCCACCTTCTTCGCCTTCGCTATGCGCAGCTTAACCTAGATTCCCTGCTTTCAAATGACGTATCTAGTCTTTGCAGGGTTGGAAGAGTTCCAGTGAAGGGAGTTAGTAAGGTATTGCACTGAGTTCTTTTTTTCCCCTTAAACTTGCCATCCAACTCATCAGCAAATCTGTACTTTTTAGCTCACCAGAGGGCATAGATATTTGGGCTACTGCTACAGTTGAGGATATTCCAGCTTCAAATTCAATCATCGCCTGTAAGATAATCCATATTTAAGCTGTTGGTTAACTGAGCTTTGTGTTCATACCACTCGCAAAGCGAGAAAGTTCTATAGTAGAAGAGCAGCGCCCTTCAGCAGAATTTGTTAAGGTTTTTTAATCTTTGGTTGGGGAGTTCTTTTTCCTTTTATTATTTATTTATTTATTTATTTTATTATTTTTTTTGGGGGGTGGGGGGGGGGCCCCCCGCAGGGCTCACAAAACAAATATTACATTATTCCATTATTCCATTGGGGAAAAAAAGGAGTCAAACTTTAACTTGTAGTGAAACACTTAAAAGAGGGAAGGTATTCCGCAAGCTAAATGCAGAATTATATCGAGTTATTATTTCGAATTCTTTGGGAGAAATTGACAGCAAAGAAGTTGCTCTCTATAGGTCCAGATATGCACACATCTTAAATCGAGTTATCTAACGACTTACTGGTTGTAGGATCCACATGCACGAAAAAACTGGCTGCTACTATGAGATAGCATAGAATAAGCATTAGCCCCTTCAGATAGTTTGCTGTGCCTTCCTGGAAATTGAACATACATTAAACATACATTAAAAGGATTAAATGCAAGAGAAAACAACTTTTTATCTGCGATCAATATCACGGGCACCAGTAACTCAGCTCTGCACAGATCTGAAAGTTTAATGCCCAAGTGGCCAATATATTGTAATATTGTGGAGGGTGGAAATGGAAAAACAATACAAAAAGGGAAAGAACAATCCTTAGTTTATTCTTTTACACTGTCATGACCTTATGCTTGCGCATAGATGTGATTCATGCTGCTAAATTGAGATTAGAGTATGCCTAGCAAAATAGAACATTATAATAGCGCGTACAAAGAAGAAATGATCAGCTAAGCAGGTACATAAACCGGAGGAAGTACAAGTTGTATTTAGTTCTAAGCCAAATAAAGTTCCCAAGATTTCTGTTACATGTTTATGGAGAAAGATTAACGGTACTCAATTGAAGAACAAACAAGCAATGTCAGAAAAAGGTTTTACACGGTGATGGGATGGATGACAATACCATGACATGTTGGAAGACTAAAATATTATTGAAGCAAAACCTTAATGAAAGATGATAATCAAACATGACTTTTCGCAGGAAAAAAAAGAAAACGTTTTAAGATTATGAATAAAACATCACAGTTATTGGACACGTTTGACAAACGAGAATGAGAAACAACAAGAATTTTAAAGCAGATTATATAGATAATAGAAAACATTATTGCTTATTTGAGAAAATGAAAGAGACAATACCTGTGGTGCCAGTGCTCAACCACTAGGTTCTAATTGTTTTTCCTCTGTTTTATGTGCATGTTGTATGCAAAACATATTAATTGGACCGTTGGCTAAGATTAGATGAAGGTTTTCAATGAAAACTTCACAGAACTTCTCAATGAGGAATGAACATTGACTTTAACAATTTTCCAAGTGTGAATAAATTCACGTTGCATACACATAGTCCATATTTTGACAATCATGATTACTTCATGCTATTTATAATCTTCTTAACTCTAAATAAAGTGGTTTCATATAATTTTAGAAAACCAATATAAAGTTATCTTGAGCATACCTGCAACATAAATGCAACAACTAAAACTGTAATGAAGAGAGTGGCTGTCTCAAATAATTGGAAATTCAAATCCATCGGCTTCCCCATGATCCAACCAACAACCACACAGAAGGGAATCTGCACCATTGAAGCACTAGTTCACATTAACGAAACAATAGCAAAATAAAAATTCCTCCTATTTTTCATGCATGCGAAATAAAAACTCTTGAAGGCTCAAAACAAGGTTCACTCTTGCATTAGAAACTAAAGAAAATAAGGCTCAAAGAATTACCACAAACATTGCTATTTGCGTAGATGAGCCAATTGCAACGCCCAAGGTTATGTCCTAAAATAAAAAACATAATCAGATAACTTGATCGCGTTCAAAGTTCGTAGCAGATTGTGATCAATCTCTTTTCATGTTAAAAAAGGCGGATGCTATTTACACTTTCATGATATCTTCATAAAAGAAGTTGCTTTTTTGATTTATGCTTTAAATTTCTTTTACATGTAGATAAAACTACAAAGTTACAAGCAAATAAAAAAAAATGTAAGAATCTTGTATTCATAGGGACATGCAAGAATGTTGATTTTGTACATCGTATCATGTCTGTCAAAAAGCATAGATCTGTATTTCTGTCCACCTATGTTGCATAGACAGGGGTACAGGTACGGGTACGGGACACGGCAAATTTATAAAAAGTATTGTACGGGGACACAACTGTGTATATATAAAATAAATCACTTTAGATCAATATTAAATTACATACCTACTACATTTTCATGCAGATCAATGACTTTCAAGGGAATATCAGCTATATATATAACAATTATCTTTCATGTCTCAACCTTTTCTTTAATTTTTAGGTTCTTTCATTATATTCAAACTCATTCTCAATCTCCCAAATGAAACAAGCCCATTTGAACTATGTCCTTTAAAAGGGGGAAAAAGAAAAGAAAACAAATCAAACTTCTTTGAAGGTACCCATTGCTATCCTGCTGCTATTTTTACCAAAAAATGACAAAATTTAATGAGGTATCATGGTTAAACAACCCCAACTTTACCCATGTGGCACATGATGTCATCTTCCACTTAAACAAATTAAAAAAAATTAAGAAAAAGGGGTGAGATGTGAGAGAGAGATACCCCCATGTGATGCATGATGTCATGTTCCACTAAAGCACTAAAAAATTAAGGAAAGATGGGGAGAGAGAGAACAAAGAGCATTTTCTTCATCTCTTTGCTCAGCCTCAAACCTTAAAAACCCATGGTCAATTTTCTTGAGAAAAAAAAGGAAAACTCATGGCTAGCGAAAATTTCCCGTGTCCACGCCGTTTGGGTGCGGATCCATACCTGAAACGTGTCGGACACGGGTACGGCCCCCTACTGGCCATGTTGGGGTATCCTAGATGTCCACAAAGTGTACAAGTAAAAAGTGTACAAGTAATAAAAAATGATGTATGGCCATTATAGCATAGCGTTAAAGGTTCTTTGCGTTGGTAAGAGGTATATAAGGTGGATCCACCTGCACCATATTACGACCAGTTCAAAAAATATATAGTTGAATAAATACATAGGAAAACTCACAAGCTTATTTTTCATAGCAAACATGATTGCACTTGCATGCTCAGCAGCATTTCCAACAATAGGTAGTAAAATGACACTTATAAATGCCACAGGCAGGTTCAATGAATCAGAAGCTCCCTGAAATAGAATGCTCACAGTCAGAGAGTGTCCAAAGTCTTCTAGTATGAATATATTTAATGCAAAACTAATAGTTATACACGGGTATCCGTTCATCCATAATATTAAGAATCCATGCTCTTAATCAAAATCCAAATTAAATAAATAGAAATTGATTGTAAGTTGGCAGCTAGGACATAGAAGCAAGGATATGAAACCAGACATATACTACCTCTATGGCGTTAACCAGGTATTCAGAAAGAACAGAAATCCATATGGTCAAAACAGCAAGCCATACTAATGCTTCCCATAGAGTCACCTCCGGAACTTCCTCTTCATCAGAGTCATCCTCATTAGGTCTATCTTCCTGAAAAGAAATGAGAATCATCATCTATGTGTATCTATAATAACTTAAGAAAGATGTCATGGAGAAATTATCCACCATAAAGGAGTTAGCAATTTTAACTTTGGGAAATGAGAATTACTCAATGTATTCATTCATCACAGCAATTCATCTAAAAGACATAAACCAGCATAATATACATAAAAAACTTAGAAAGCAAAGGGAGCATTTATATAAAAATGTTTTGCAAAGAACAATGGTAGTCGTTCTTAAAGTGAGCACGCAGCTTGAAGAAAAGTGAGAGAACGGGGATAAAACTAATATTTTAAATGTAACTCTGTTGATCATATAAAACAATGATGAGCTCCATAACAAATTACATGTATGCATCTATATAACCTCAAACCTCAAGGCTAACAACAAGATGACCAAAAGCAGGAAAGCAGTTGAGTACAGGCTTGGGAGGCGCTTGCAATATCCACATTGGAATGGACTCCTTCATGAAAGCGAAACAAGCATACGAATACCAAAAAATTAAGAGATTAACTTAAAAGATTACTTTTAGGCGTTGTCCCGCTGATCAATTACCATTAAGAGATTACTTTAGGTAGGGGTGCAAAAAGAATATCTGCATCCACAAATATATCCGTATTCGTATCCATTTTGTACACAGATATGGTTATTAAAATCTATATGCCATATGGTTACGGATACGGATATGTAGTGAAGTATCCGGATCCATATGCAGAATATCTGAATATATGTCGATCATATTGTTGTAGTTATTTTAACCATTAGATTAACATATTTGAGGTTAATTTTGATGACCAGATATCTGGTCTTAGCTTTTCAGATATAACAAACATATTAATGGTCTGTCTTATATCAAATGATATCTACTATTTCGAATCTTATTTGCTTTTCCCATGTCCATTTTGTATTTGCATATATTTTCGCCTATTTTACCGTATTCGTATCTGAAAATGACGGATAGGGGTATGAGTTTTTCTAACCGAGGTATATTCACATCCGTATCCCTAATTGATATGTAAATACGAATATGTATCCCTGATTGATAAGCAGATACGAATGTGACTGATCGGTATCCAATCCGTTCGCGTCCCTACTTTTAGGTGTTTTCCTGCTTTTTGCTGTTGGAATGAACTCCTATAGATTACATTAAGAGATTACTTTTAGGTGTTTTCTAGCTGATCAAAATTACCATGTACACTTGATGATGTAAAACTACATTTAGATTCCAAAATAAATTAAATAACAAAAGTAATGAGGTTTGTATAAAAAGGAAACCTAAGGCTAACATGAAACGCTTTGATACCATAGCTCCCTAACAGTATTAGCTTATTGTAATGTTGAATAGCAAAAGCATGCAAACTTACACTATCAATGGGATTATAAAGGTTGCGGTGACTCTTCAGTTGGAAAACAAGATAGCTGGCATAAGCCACGAGCATGACACAGCTGCTGAACCTTGATAGAGCCACCTCTGACTTTCCATACTGCACCTCCGAATGTGTAAAGTGAAGCACGGCTGGAAACATTAGCCCCATTACAGCCATCAGCAGCAATCCTGAGTTTACAACAGCAGTTGCCTGTTGTAAAAAATTGCTATGTTCAGTTGCATCTATACAAAAACATTGCATAAAAGCAGCAGTATATGAAATTGCAAAATAACTCCTTCATTTCTCAAAAGTGTAACCTTGTTGAATACTTGATCTTTCTTGCAATGTACAATCCCACCAGAGAAAAATGAGCAACCTAGAACTAAGAGCATGTTTGATAAAATGGAGCCAAGTAATGATTGTTGGACGACACGAATCATCCCATTTTGCAGTGCATAAATCGCGATTATCATTTCAGTGGCATTCCCAAAAGTAGCATTTAGAAGTCCCCCAACTGCAGCAAATTTTCAATAATGTATTGGTAAACAAAACAGGGTTGAAAAGAAAATGTTTACAAAAAAGTGAGCTGGCATCTAGGCATTCAGTTTGATAAAGAAAATGGTCTGATGCATGTCTACGGTAAGCACACCTGTGGGGCCAGTGTAGAATGCAAGTTGTCTGCACAATAAGAAAGGAAGCATGTCACTTGACACAGTAACAACAGAATATAACCCAAAAAAAGAAAAAAAAGAAAAAAAGTACGGCACAGTTAATTTTCTTGCATAGACCAAAACTCACTCAGTTGCATAACCCAAACGCTCAGCTAAAGGTGCTATGCCTATCAAGCTGAAGAAAAAGACCAATCCCTGATATAAAAAATAAGACATCATGTGAGCTATCAAAATCTTCTTACTCTTAAAAAAAAAACATCATTGTTCAAAAATACCCAAATACAGTTTGAATGTGTGATAACTTTATGCAGTACAAAATAGTAGCACTAATAGAACTAGTCCTCAAAAGCTTATTTACAGTTTCTGGATTGAAAGCTTGTAGTTTGAACACTGGTTACCAAAAATAATTAGAATTATGATAATGTTATCACTTCTTGTAGTTTATTCACTATTTTTTGAATGTCATATCATTGTTACATTGTACATAAGAATGATGGAAGTTTCTAGCACCATAATTTTTAGTTCACATATCTTCAAATATACATGTATCCACACATCTCTTCTATGTACGCATACACCTAAATAATGCAAGCATAATGATTTCAACCGCACCGTGATGCAAAACACTGACCAGGTGGACCTTTATACTAACTCAGAAAGCAACATATTCCCTACCCATAACCATATTAGAGAACAAATAACGCCGTTTGGAAACACTATTATGGATCATCTAATTAGAACCAAATACTTGGTCAAATAATGGATCAGAGCACATTTTGTTAAAAGATGTGAAACAACAAACTATTGTGAGCAATATACTAACAATAAGTTCAATAAATAGGCAACAAAAATGACCACAATTAAATTATTCAACACTAAATTGTATGCAAGCTTACAGTAATTGCAACTTCATCAGCTTGTGTATTTCTAGTTAATGATAACCAGAAGTTACATTTCTTATCTTCATACAAATTCAAAGATTTGCTGGGGATATGAAGGCACTAGTAGTCGATTGGAAAAAAAATGAAGCAACTAGTAAGTAATCCTTACATGTTTCTTGGTGAGATAATGGAGCACAATTGACAAGGGTCCAAATGGGAGTAACAAATTAATCTTTGTTGACAACATCACGATACTAATACTTGTCAATATTCTCCGAACTGTTCTCCCAAGTGAGAATGACTCTGGAAAATCTGAATACGCCCCAATATGAAGAATATCAGACGCATATCTCTTCCTTGTAGCTGGTAAATGATTAGCAAGTGCTTGCATCTCGAGTTCCAGGTCATTGTCCTCCCCCGCTGATCCCATCTACCCACCAAAAGTACAAACAGTCAAAAAACTTTAAAGGTCAAAGATTCAAAATGAAAAGCTAAATGAACGAAATAACATGGTGATCTAGAAAATGAAAATATAATTGAACATGCATCCATGTGTATTTTCTTTTTCATTTTTTCACTTTCAGATGTGTTCTTTTGTTTTCTCCTTTTTCCAGGCCACGCAAATAGCAAACATGATCTTTTAATGCAACCTATAACTGCAAGGAAATAGTTTGCAAATAAACAATCACTCACAACGAAGATAAACGTTCTTTAAATGCGAAGGGGACAAAATTAAACATATTCCACACAACGGTAGCTGCTTCTAATTTTTTATCTGAATATGAGTCACACGGACATAAATATCCAAAGATATAACCAAATACACTATTCAATCATGATTAGCAACAACTGCAGTAAACATTGATCCTCAAGTATGAGAATTGCGTTGACTCTTCAACAACAGGCTTCAACTCCAGTCTAAAATGCAATATCAGAAAGAAAGAAGAAAAAAAATATGAAATCACAGTTCTACTAAGATTCCAACTCTAGATGATCGACGTGGAGTTTGGGTGGCCTAGAATGAAGAACATTTTCATGCTCTCTCACCAAATAATCATCCAAAAGTTCAAGCTTTCAACATTATGTTAACACTGGGCACAATTTTCTTTTCATCTATATACAAAATTAACGCCTACTTACGGGCTGCTTGGTAGCTTGAAGTTATAGAGTTTTTTTCTTCAAATTGAACCAAACTGCTCCAACTGTAGTTGGATGCAATACAGTTGCAATGATTCAGTTGCATCCGAGAGACGGTTCCAAGCTAACTAATGCCTCTTTACACCTTTAAGGGTCCATTACCCAATGTATAAAATTTAAAATAAATCGTTCTCTCAATCAATCCAAAGTTACTCACACACACACAAATTTGCAAAATTTCTCTCCACTCTCAAAATTGGCCCTCAAAACGTAAACCCATCTCTAATCTTTGAATTACCCACATAACAGGTGATAGCGCAATTATCAAGTAAATTTTTCACACACAAATCGAGTAATCTCTACTACAAACCAAAATTTCCAAATAGTTCAAATTTCTCCGATCAGGGAATTTGAGGTGATCAGATCTTACCATATCAAGCTCCCCGGTTCTCCCCCTTTCTCCAGCGCCTCAATCACTGAGATCTCACCATCAATTTCTGATCTCTCCCTCCCTCTCTCTCTCTCTCTGCAGATGGATGAAGAGAGAGGGTCGGTAACGGGTCGGGTCAGCAGAGAAGCGGGTGAAGATCCGATAAGGAGGATAGCGCCAAAGACACACGGCCGGCGAGCTGTCTATGTCTGAGATGGCGACGGAGAGTGAGAAGAATGGAGCTAAAAAGGCGTCATTTTTGCTGTTGTTTTTTAGTTAAAAGGTTCATACGCTCAAGTCTTCAATAATTTCATTTTAGTCCCTCGTACTTCTGAAACTGCTCGTAACCGCCTCGAATCTTAATTGGCCTCGCAATTTGGTATCTCAATGAACAAAATACCCCCGTTAAAGATTTTTAAACGTAGGGGGGTTTTGGGAGGAAAATACAATTGAGGGGTTTTTTAGTTATGGAGGGACTAAATTTCAAAACCCGTTAGTCTTTGAAGGACTTAAGAGTTATGATCAATTTGGGAAATGTGATGGACCATCCTGACGTCATTGAAGATGGGAAGGACTAAAATCTAAATAACCTTTTCCTAAAATATTCTTTTTGGTGGTCGATCGATATAGTTGGGACTTAACGGAGATAGTTAAGAGGAAGCTTCCCTGAAACTAGGTATCTCATTAGATTAGTCTGAGATTAGAGAATTAATTAGGGATTCTCTAATAGGACTGTAATCTAATTGAGGGGGTCAAAGATATGTACGGCTTTTATTGTGGATAATTTCTCACAACTTTCAACGTTATAAACCCCCGGAAAATTAGAGGAAGCGCGCTCCTCGGGCAGCAGAAAATGGACAATTTTACCCCTGGCACGAAAGAAATTTACTTGGCATTCTCTACTAACAGAGGGGGATTGTTTGTTAAAAAAAAAGGATATTTTAGTCATTTGAATAACCCTTTTTAGCTCCGTTTGCAGGTTGAGAAAGTTCCGTGGAACTACTTGATGGCCAACTCATTATCCAATAGGAGGGGGACACCTCACTTGTCCTCCCTATTGGTCCCATATTTTGGGTCCCTGTAGCAAAGCTCTAAAAAAACAAGGGAGACGCTACAGTCACACCCTAACCACACTCCTCTCTCGTTACAGTGCACTGGGGCCCACATGAGAATTTTTAAAAATTTTCATGTGGGCCCCAGTGTACTGTAACGAGAGAGGAATGCGGTTAGAGGTGTGGTGCCTGTAGCATTTTCCAAAAAAACAAACAACACACCTTGTTCCTTTTTTTTTTTCCTTTTAATACAATTTAGCCCATTAAGTCATGCGCACGCATTGGAGAAGCCAGCATGAATCATGATGAGAGGTTCCAGACCTTTGGCTCTGAATATAATCATATATCATAAGAAAGATCAAGGCACGTCAAGAAAGA
Source organism: Asparagus kiusianus (assembly GCA_022839385.1). Classification (NCBI taxonomy): domain Eukaryota; kingdom Viridiplantae; phylum Streptophyta; class Magnoliopsida; order Asparagales; family Asparagaceae; genus Asparagus; species Asparagus kiusianus. Next base: position 263,102 of record BQKN01065102.1, read on the forward strand.
TTATACTTAATCGTGGTGGCTTAATATACTAATCATATTGTTCAAATAGTTAGTTAGTTGCTCCCATCTTCAGGTTTAACGTCACATCGTGCTATTACTTTTCCCAAAAGTTTTATTGTATTAAAATAATAGAATTATTTTTTTGTAAAAAAAAAACAAAACTACTAATTTTGTGCCCTATAAGAAAGGACCAAGAAGGCAACGGCCAAATTGGAAAATAAAAATACAGTGTTAGCTCTTATGTTGAGCTCTGAAATAACATATATTCTCCTTATTTCGTGCTGACCAAGCAAGTTTTGAGTTGATGTTTGACGGATTTGACGAGTTGATGCACAAACAGATGCGTTTTTATTTTTATTTTGTTTGTTTCATTGGCTAATTAGAACTTAAATAACCTACAATTTCTCCTAATTTACACATATAGATACTCGTTTTTTTTTTTTTTGCAGCACTTATATACTCCAAAGTCTCTTAAAGTTGCACTTTAATACTTTCTGTTATGCAAACTGAAGAATTTCTCCATCCGAATTTTCTCATGTTGCACTCACAAGCTAATTTTTAGAGTATTTGACCAATAATATACGTTCAATTTACTATTGAATATACTATCATTTTATTTTAAACCTAATCCGGTTACATTTAAAGATTAATCATGGGGGGTTGAACAGCATATTCAACACTGAGAGTTAATAGCTTTTCAAATGGCAAGTGGAAAATTCGGATAAAGTTCCCATATTTGCATGAAGAAGTATCACAAATTTTAGAAACTTTCGAGGTATGTCACTAGTGCTGCCAAAAAGCAAGCGAGGGTATATAAGTGCAAGCTAGGGGAAAAGTAATCAACTACATGTTCTTTAAGTGCTACTTCGGCTTATCTTACTTTTTGTGGGCTTATAAAAGCCTTTTGTGCCCTCATGGCCCAAAGAAAGACGAGAAGTTTACGCTCGGTTTGCGGATTTGAGTCAAGTCGCTCACACCTTTCCATTTATGGGCCGTACTACTAGGGCCCTTGTATTAAACTAACTCAGCCTACTTTTTGGCTGATTAACGGTCTTTTTCTATTAAGCATTTACAATATTGTTATAGTTAAAATAATTTCTTAGCACCATTGGAAAAAAAAAATTGTTAGGAATATGGACACTCTTGCTGCAATTTGGGCCTTCAAATAGAACACTTCGCAATTTCTTTTCAATTTATAGGTTTGTACATCGATAATTAAATTATTGTCAGGGCACAAACTCAGGCGGTCAATTGTAAACACATGGGGTTGTTAAGTTCTAAAATTAGAATGTGAGCCACATGAGAATTTGTAGACAGAAATTCTCATGTTTGCATATATGAGGGTATTAAAATATAAATATTGAAAACTTAGGGCATGTGAGTGCTGCATAAGAATAAGGAAGGTATGTAAGTACACACTTTTGGTTGGGGGTGTGTATTTTCATGTAATAACCACTTTCGTTAATATTTAGCTGGCTGGATTACCTTTGTGGTAATCCATCCTTTTTCTCAAAAAAAAAAAAGAAAGGTATGTAAGTGCAAAGTAGGGGAACTGGAGAGTATTTAAGCATAATTAAGCCATAAAATATCGTAAGGAAAAGTTAATATTTGTTTGACATCAATTTTTAAAGTTGGTGATTTATTAACTCTTATGATGTTGACAATTGTACATTTTCACTTATCATTGTATTTTAACAGTTTGCATCATTTACAATTTATGATGATACTAGCACTATTTGCGTGTTTTTTAGAAGGAGGTGATAATTTACCAACAAGTTGTTGGCCCAGTGACAGGCAAGTTGGGTCTCCATGCGAGCTCCTGTTTGTTGGCAAGAGTTCGAAACCTAAAAGCGACACTTGTTGGGAGGGATAGCCACCAGCCCCGAGCAAAGTTAATCTCATTTCCAATGTGAGGTGGAGAAACCTGTGGTTAAAGACCAAAGGAGGTGACAATTTATTTTACTAAGCCAAACTCGGTGCGAGTCATAGGTTGCCATTTGCAATCAATAAGTATCTACATTTGTAATTGCAATTGTAAACATCAAATTGCAATGAAATTGGTACTTCTAACTGAAAACAAATAACCCACCCAACTTTACAATTATTACATTTTGCGGACCATCAAATTTCCCCCAAATCATAGTGCAACGTTGCAGAAAAACCTTTCCTATTGGTTATATTTTAATAATTGAAATATCGAAAATCATTCCTCATGACTTGGCCACGTGCACTGTGATTAACTCTAACAAAGGGCAGCCAGCTAGCATCCGCTTAAGTTGCAGACTAATATAGATCATGATAATCTCAATGCACCTATCCGTTTCGTTTTCATAAAAAAGATTTTTCCATAGTTTTAAGCTTCCAAGGTTAAGGGGAGATGAATGGAGTCTCGTTGGAAAAAGCAACCCTACGGTCACCAGAGTGAGAATATTTAAACGTATAAATCCAATGATATCCACAATAACACTTCAAAAAAAAAAAAAAACCCTCTTTTTAAAAGCAAAGGCATCAATTATTTTCCACTTATATCAATTTATAGTATAATAAAAGGGTTAAATTTTTTTTTTTGAAAAATTCTTCAAGGACCCAAAATTTCTTTTGAAAAATTCCTCAATGACCCAAAATATGGGACCAACAGGGGGGGACAGATGAGGTGCCTCCCTCCTATTGCATAATGAGCTGGTTATCATTATCATCATCATTAATGTTAATGATGGTCAGCTCATTATGCAACAGGAGAGGGACACCTTATATATTCCCCCTATTGGTCCTATATTTTGGGTCACTGTAGCAAAACTCTTTTCTTTTTCAAGCTTATTTCATTGTTCCCCAAATTCCTTGTTCTTTGAAAGTGAGTGTACGTACATTGCTTCACGATAGGAAAAGCTAACATGGAAATGTGTTTTCCAGTCTGACCTCTGAACTTTTATATATATATATACGACATAATCAATAAACTTGAGTTAGGTATAAAGATTTTATTGATGGAGGAGCTGCATGAAGCAACAACTGACCAGCATATCACAGATTGAACACATCAATATCTAATAGATCTTAAATCCCAACTGTACTCTGTTCGAGACACAAATCTTATATATGTAAAATTATATTGTGATTCAAGATGTTTGTTTAAAGTTTTCTAGGTCAATTTGACAATCATCTCGAAGCTAAGTTAGGACTAATCGTGTCCAATTTTTTAGTAGAACCGGTTCTTTTTTATCCATGAGAAGACTGGGAGAACCAATTTTAAGTGGGATTTTATGCCTAAAAATTGGGCCAGTTTTGAACAAAATTTTCTCAAAGTTTCTCTCAAAATAGGACCAAGTTTAAATCTAGACCCATTTTTGGTGGTTGCCAAACAATCCCTGATATATATACTGAGATCTAACTAACTAGCAAAGCAAACGATGGAAATAAGGGGTCCCAAATCTAACATCAAATTATAAACTCCATTAGAGAAGGAAAAAAGAAGTTACAATGATAGAGAGTAAAAAAGAAGTAATCATTGGTAGAGAGTATAATGATACCTCTCTACTCTCTTGGTAACTTTGGAGTTTTGATGTAGTGGCAAAGTTCTTTCATATGGTAACAGCGCGCGCAATTCGAGTTTATTTCTCACTGGTCACAAATTCAAAACCGTATATAAAAAATGGATACCGCACGACCAATAAAAAAGAAAGTTCACCACAACTTTGGACTTTTGACTTTTAGTATGGTGGTAGGAAGCTTTGATAAATTATACTTTTCCTCGCATTGCAATTCAATGGGGAGGCCTACAATGGACTATTGACAAATTTATCCATTTAAATCTTACAATGTGTAACTATTCTGTGAAGTCCTACTCTCTCCTCAATCACGATGGTATCATCTTCCACCTCCATAACTTCATATGGAAACCCTATGTTCTGATCCTCATAAGCAGAGACTACACACCAAAGATAATTTGTCCAAAAAAAGGGTGGACATGTGACCTCAGTTGTCCACTATGTAACCAGAACATAGAGTCTCAGGACCATTTATTCATCACATGCTCCTTCTCTAGAGTTGCTTGGTCTATACTCCTCCCTCACGAAAATGTAAGGATTTTTGCCTCAGGATGCAGACTCCTTGATTTCAGTTAAGGGAAACTTCTTGGTCAGTAATGAACTTAGAGTTCTATAGAGGTGATACTCCCGTGCTTCTGTTGGTGGACTTGGACCTGTTGAAACAATCTCATTTTTAACGACATATCTGTCACTCCGCAATTGATAGCCTCTAACGTTGCTCATTTTACACTATTCTGGACAGGAGCATCAAGCAGCATGAAAGCTTCGAGATTACACAAAGCAGCAGTCGATCTGGGCCTGAAGGACATGGCCCAAGTTGGAGTGGACAATGCAGTGGGTGACAACTTCGTGGCCGAGAATTAACCCCAGCTCCTACAAGTGCAGTTTCATAGTTCTCCTCCTATGCAGACAAACTCTTATGTTCTCAGTTTCCGAATTTATTATCAATATGGTATATTGTGGTTTTGTTGATTCTGTATGGTTATATAAGCTGCAAGTGCAGCAAGATACTTTTGGTTTTTGCTTTTAGGGAGTTTTTGGAAGCATGACAACTGTATTTGGGCCAGTGACGACTAGGTCCGCTCCCTAACCAATGCTGCAGATGTTGTTTCCGAATCACTCCTAATTTTGTAAGTATTTTTCCTTCGTACATATATAAATATAGTTTTGAGTAGGGTACCTCACCCAGCTTTTTGCTTCAAAAAAAATCTTACAATGTGTTGCAGCTAACTTCACAACTGATTTTTAAAAATTAACAATTCCATGACCAAACAGAAACTATGCTAATTGATTAATTAATTAATTCTCTTTGTTCTTCAACCAAACACTGACACAATGCCTAAATCTACACCCAAAGTATGTCTGCGATATGATAATGCTTCTAATGACAAACTACAACATCACTAATCAACAATAAACAAAAAAAACTTGTACCTGTTTGCTACAGCTGGATCACATAAATGAACATGGAGAGAATCAAATCAGTCAAGATTAGAGTACAATTAAAAGAAGGGAAGCGGTCTTTAGCAAATCTTCACAAAAACATGTGACTTTGGGCCTTTGGCCTAGCATGCTCATGAAGAGCTAAGATCGTACATAAGTATTGATTTAGAGCAAGACATGTTGAAAGTTCCCAAGAGAATAGTAAGTGGGGAACAAGCCAATCTCAGTTACAGCTTACAACATATTCATAGAGTTGGAACTGTCTCGGTTTGACCAAATCTCTCATGCAAACAAGGGATCAATAAGCACATGCAAGAGAAAAAGAATTGTGAAGCTTACAGCCCCTTGTAGAAAATGGCGAAGGATTTGAGAAAATCGTGCAAAAACACGAGTGCAGGAAATTTCTCGGGTCGGTCGACCGATGACATAGGCCCGGTCGATCGTCAGACTGTTGGATTACAGAGTCTGAAACCCTGTTCTGATCGGTCGACCGAACGAATTCGACCGGTCGACCGAATTGTAGAAAATGGCGAAGGATTTGAGAAAATTGTGCAAAAACACGAGTATAGGAAATCCCTCGGGTCGGTTGACCGACTAGAATTTGTCGACCGGTCGAACTTGTTCGGTCGATCGATCAAAACAAAGTTTCAGACCCTATAATCCAACAGTCTGTCGGTCAACCAGGCCTATACCGACGGTCGACCGACCCGAGGGATTTTCTGTACTTGTGTTTTTGCATGATTTTCTCAAATCCTTCGTCATTTTCTACAATTCGGTCGACCGACCAGAACAGGGTTTCAGACCCTGTAATCCTATAGTCTGTCGATCGACCGGGCCTATGCCGTCGGTCGACCGACCCGAGGGATTTCCTGTACTCGTGTTTTTGCACGATTTTCTTAAATCCTTCGTCATTTTCTACACCCCTATTGATCAATTTGATTTTGACTAGACCTCCTGATGAGAAAGTGCTGCACAAAAGGAAAGACATCGTTATATAAATCACAGAACATTGACAACCGTAAACAGGGAGAATTAACGGGACATTGACAAAAGGAAAGACATCGTTATATGAATCACAGAACATTGACGTCGTTATATACATATGATCATCTTTAGTTAGACAAGAGGAAAACTTAACAATCAGAATAGATCTTTATACTTGATATCTCCAAAATAACTCTTCAACAAGCTCGGCACAAGTAGAATCGAGAATATTAGGAGGGTTTGGTTAAAAAAATCTAGGTCATGTCGTGGGTTTCGTATAAAATTTAGGGTTTTTTTTGTAAAAAAAATCCCCGAAATTAATTTCATGGGTTTTTGTGAATCGTACCCTTGCAAAATATCACTTTAAAGGGTTTGGGTACAAGTCAAATCAAATATATGCGAGGGGTCTGGGAGAAAATCCTAGTCCAACAGTGAGAAGCCAAATTTTATCAAAATAAGAATCTCAATCTACAACTTGTTGACAGATCAAATTCAGCTCAGGCCTTGAGATCTTCTTCTCGATTTATATGTGCATGTGAATCTGGCCAGTCAATTTTCCTCAGAACAAAACGGACTGAATCAGAAGAGGAAGATGATCGATGATGACCTTAATTAATTAATAATTAATCGTGTAGGAATTAGATAAATGAAGCATGCATGAATGTGGATTAGAGTGCCAGAACTTTAGCTTGGCTTGAAAACAACAGCCTCTGGTCCCCATTAGTGCTAGCAGTGTTATGCCATTCTATGAGCTGGTCTCTTAGTTGTTTTTAATATTTTTATGTATGTCGTTAAAAGTTAAGAGTAAACATGTATCAACTAGAAATCATATAGAAGCTTATGAACTAATTAAAGTATCTTTTCACTACGTCAAAATTCTAAAGACGTGATGAGAGCAGAGGGTTATAAAATTTATGCACTAAATTGTCTTAATTTGCAGATCAAACATCCTTTTCATGGACTGAAACTTACGTAATAATATTATATATGTTGAATTTGTTTCAAATTTGTGACCGATAAGAAATGAAATTAGATTGCTCACACATTATCTTAATGTCGCTTTCAATCCACTAAACTCCCAAGTTGTAGTAAGGTTTGAGATTTACACTAAAGTCCGCATTTACGGAATTTTAGCATTAATCGTTGGGGTCGGTAGCTCAGAGAATGAAGTTTACGTACTAATTATATTGTGCAACTTCAGTATAAATTTGTGGCTGAATAATGCTAATTGGATAATAGATATTAATTTATTGAAACATAATTAGGCATAGCTTGCGAACGAAAGGAATAAGGTAAGTAGAGTAGAACAAATGAAAAGACAATCATCACGTAAGCATCGTAAAAAAAGAGTACAAAGCAGAGTAATCAAACTAATTATATCGGCATAGGCATAGCGGTCTCCTTGTTAATTCAAGAGATTAATCAAACTAATTATAATATCCAAATCAAGTTACAATAATGCCAACTTAAAAATAAAATAAAACCAACGAAAGGCCATCCTTAATCAGGGGTTAGCTACGGACCAGAACCAGAGTAATGCCAGCGTTGCCACCCCAACTCTGATCGACCATCGCCACTTTGTCCCCCATATGCGCGCACTATGCCTTGTCCCACGCGAGCACACTTCCTCAGATCAAGCTAGCTAACCTTTGATTATAATTAATTCAATTCCCCAAAACCCTCATTATTCTAACCAACCCTCACTTTAAGAAAAGTCCCATCCCTTTGCTATGGTCCAAGGCCACGTTCGTACGTACGTGGATCCAATGTATTTGTGTATTACTATATATATATACTAAAACAATTTATCCGATGCGATAACTCTGATATATATTTTTATGATTATGATGTTCTTTTAAAAAATATGTTAATAAGTGTATTTAAATAGTTGTACTGCTTTTGTAGAAAAATTCCTCAAGGACCCAAAATATGGGACCAATAGAGGGGACAAGTGAGGTGTCCCCTCCTATAGGATAATGAGTTGGCCATCATTAAGAGCTTTGCTACAGGGACCCAAAATATGGGATCAATAGGTGGGACAAGTGAGGTGTCACTCTCCTATTGGATAATGAGTTGGCCATCATTAATGATGGCCAACTCATTATCCAATAGGAGGGGGGCACCTCACTTGTCCCACCTATTGGTCCCATATTTTGGGTCCCTGAGGAATTTTTCCATCATTAATGATGGCCAACTCATTATCCTATAGGAGGGGGACACCTCACTTGTCCCCCCAACTGATCCCATATTTTGGGTCCCTGTAGCAAAACTCGCCTTTGTATTGCTAGACACAAAAAAGTGGGGTCCACAGAAACACATAATTTCTTTTCGCGACTTACAAAGTAATACAAAAGCTAGTCCCATGCCACCTCTCTGTGTTTAGTAATATAATAGTAGTATAATTCTCGTGTATATTGTTCGGAAAAAAAATAACATCGGTCTTGTATACTATTAAACGTGTCTTTTAAACTTTCTATGTTCCACATCATCTCTACGCAAATCCTATCAAATTCATCGATTTATCCCACTAATATATATATATATATATATCACTTCCACCTTTTTCTTTTCCCCCGACCTTGGTTCAGCCCCTCGAATTCTCATGAATTGCGCGGATAACAAATTATTTAAATATTCAGCCCGAAAAGCTTCGGCTCCACATTTTCATGCAAAGAGGCCCAATCCCCCATGCTGACCTAATATCAGGACCCCTTCCTTCCCTTTTAAATACTTGCGAGTCACTCAAAAGTCTACATTGCACTAGCCCTTGCGTACTAAACCTCCATATAAACCCCACATATATTCAAAGCAAGCAAAGAGCTCGATCAGGGGCTTTAATTTTAAGCCAACCCTCTCCGGCAAAACCTTCATCAAGCCCATGGCTGAGTCGACGAAGAAGACGAGCTCATTGCCGAGGCCAAACAAGTCCAGGCGCCGTGGGTTCGCCAGTCGCTGCGCGACTCTGGTGAAGGAGCAGAGGGCCAGGATGTACATCCTCCGCCGTTGTGCTACTATGCTCCTGTGTTCGTATATCCAAGGGGATGACTAGCTCGGTTATATCTTCTTATATATATATATATATATTTGTGCCTAGTTGCTAAATTTAGCTTGGGGGGTGGGTAACTTCATTTTGTACCAAGGAGAGCTAGCTTGATGGGCTTTTTAAACTTTCTCAGGGTCCTTTTTTGATCCTTTTTACCTGGGCCGGTAATGGGCCGGGTTTCGGGCTTGGGAGGGGAGATTGCAGCGTAGCTAGCTAGCCGGTTTTGCTGCAGGATGCGAGTGTTTTTGACATGGAGATAATCATGTTATGTATGTTGATGTGAAAGATGGGGTGCCTTTTGTGGCTTTGTTATATGATATATGAAATATGCGTTTAAGCTTATGTTTAATTATTTGGAGTTTGATTTGGTGGTGTGGTTTGTAATGAAATTGGTTTCGTAATAATGAAATAGATACATGAGGTCTATTCGCAACAAATAGAACTACAGTGGTCTCTTGCAACTGGGTGATACTACAGGGGATTTATTTGCAATTAATCCTAAATAGTGTTTGCAACACTTTTTTTCCCCTGGCATACGTACAAGAGTCTTATTGAAATGATTTTTGGCTGGAACTTCTAAATTTATCCTTTTTCTCAAAAGGAAATTGGCCAATTAAAGCCCCACGTAATGTTGTTTTGCCTTTTATCAAGATAATAAATGTATTCCGAGTGGATGAATATAGGTTAATGAAATAATGCATGGACAGATTCTCTCTTAATGGTTATAATAATTACCTAATTAATGTGCTTTACATGTCCCTCATAGTGGAAGTAAGAAATGATTATTTGTGGTCTTCACAGATTCTATCTTAATTGATTATCTTTGATGAAACAAGTTGAACAATGATGCCAGCATATGATTGGTAACAGATTCTTAATTAGACACAAATTTAAATTAAAAGATTCTTGCTATTGTGAGAGGAAACATGATATGTTTTCTTCATAGTACAAGAGAGATTTGAAAGGAAATTTTTAGTTGATAATAGATTCTTGTTTGTTTCATTATTGCAGGAGCGCAACTTGTGAAGACAAAAATCTCTAGAACTATGGAATCCATGGATGCTGCAGTTAATGTTATGGTAAGTTGTCTATTATAGATTGTTTCCCTTTAATTATAAATTAGGGGGTAAATATATATATACGAGAAAAGAAAAATGGAGGATTAAGATAGGCTAACAATATGGCCATGTGATTTAGATACTTGTATATATGTTGCAACCGCTTAATCTTTTACTTAACGGTTGCAAGGTCAAAGACGCGGATTCTGATGTAGAACACACAACAGACACGTTTATGTCAAAGTGGGACAGTCGCAAGCCCAAATAGTGGCCTGATCGAAGAAAATAACTTGTTTCGAAGAAACGACCGTAACTTTCAAACCGTACGTCGGAATTGGACGAATTATATATGAAAATCGACTATCTCGATGAGACGGAGTCATCCAAACCTACCCCTCTGGGTTTGGTTTGCGTTTTCAGTTTCGCCAAATTCCTTACGGTTTGAGAGATATTTGTATTTTTGTCCGTTTTTACTATTTTTAGTAATATTTTAGGAGTCTGTTTTGTTTAGGAAACAAATCCGATTTGATCTCAGATTTGACCGGAGGACTTTCCTAATCATAAGGAGTCTTTTTAGGAGTTTTAATATTTTAGGAATTTTTTTTACCATTTTTGGTAAGTTGAGAGTCCTTGTAGGAGTCTTGTTTTTTTTTTCTATTTAAGAAGAGTCTTGTAAGCCATAGAGGCATAACTTTTGATTAATAAAATTTCTCTTTTCAATATTTTTTCGTGGATTCGAAGATCGTTCTTTTTGGATTCAGAAAACACCCTTGGTGGATTCCGAGGTTACAACTTCCGCGCTGCGTCAGATTCAAAGTTGTAAATGAGAAAGTTATGATATGTTTTTCAGCTATAAGCTTACTATGTGCGTTCTAATTTTATTGTTGCAGATAGACCATGAACAAACTCATTGAGGGTAAAAGAGCCAAAAAAATTAGTTCTAAGTTTGTCTGCTACAAAGAAACTAGAGGGATAGTAAGCTCAGTATAAGAATACTAGTAAAGATCCATCCGCACTCCTAAGAGATGTTGTGGAGATCTACAAATGATAATCTATCTTCATAAGTTGTTCACATTACAGAAAAAGTAAGAAGTCTGTTGATTACATGAACCCGTCGCCAATACTTGTACACGACAAGTATGAAGAGTGGAGAAGGGAGCAAAAAATTTAACAAGTTGAGCTGAGTTATGAATAATCTTTGTTGCTGTCGTGTTAAAAACTCTTTGATCTCTCTCTTCCTCAAAGCATCAACTCCTCAACTTCTTCAAAGCAAGTCGACATAACTCGTTCGGTCATAAGAAAAGGGCAGATATTTATTTAAGCTTAAAATTAATCTGGTGCTTATGGGATTTATAATGATCTATTGGCCCGCTTGTTGCTAGATAGGCCTTATACGATCTTTTCGGCCATTTATTGTTAGCTGGGCCTTACACTGGCTAGTGATCATGCATCATTCATCACCATACGCTATATTTGCATATGATTACATTATAATACGCAATTTACGTGTTGAATTTTTTTTTATTAATACTCGTTTCAGTAGTCTCAGGCTGTAGGTCAAGTTGTGAAATCTTTTTAATCCTTTGAAAGGTTGTGATTTTCACGCTATTTATTTTTTCAAATATAAAAATAGGGCGTGGTGTCCTATTCAATTCATTAAAACTAATATCGAAATAGGATAAACAGTGGATAGAGAGAGGAAAACATCAAAACAGTTCATACTTGTAAATAGAGAGATGACCTTGATATTACCCGTAACACAAATCATAGATGTTCGATACAATCCCATCCCTAATCAAAACTTATACCATGCAAGTTATACAACAAAAGAGCTAACATGACCAGCACCTCTGTATCACGTACGTGTTCACGAGTTTGTCAAAAACTATTGTTTGTTTGTTAAATAGCAATGGATAAGACTAGTTGTGTACACATGAGAATGTAACTACTTATATCTTTAAACTATTCTATTAGCACTTACACCGCTATGAGCTTAGCTCTAAAAATAAAACTGATCGCTATTGATTTTGTTAGATATTTTGTTAAGAAAGACAATTTTGCCTTCATGAATAGTAATAAAATTTTATAATTAAAACTTGTTTTAATTAGCAATTAAAACTATGTGTAACGGCTATATAATTATGACGAACGTTACAAAATTTATGACGAACGTTACAAAATTTATGACGAACGTTACGGAATTAATTACGGGTTTTGTAACGTCTTTTCCAACCATATATATATATCCGTATGTTGAGCTCAAAATGATAAGAAAAAATATACAACAAGTTTCTCTTGTTTTTCTTCTCTCTCCTACATATTATCTTTATCTAGCTTAGTTTTATTTTATGGGCAACTTCCTTCATCTGAGCTGAAGCTCTGCACTCTCGCTCGAGTGCAGAGACCGGCCGTTTCCGGGGGCTTTTACCGCTAGGGGGAGAGAACCATCTGCGCCAGGGCGATAGGCGGGTTCTCAATCTTCTAGGGCAGTGAATACACGACTGCTCCCGATAAGGCCAGTTTTAATTGTTTATTTTTTTCGGATTTATTTACATGCTATAACATTTGTATTGATAAATTTCCAACAATCTAGAAGATTGACAAGTTTATAGCTTTTGATTTAAAGCCGGAAAAATTATTTTTAAAGTTACTGTTCAGTACTGTTCATCCGAATTTAAAAAAAATAATTAATAAAAAAAATTTGTTGTTACTTTTCTAAACTGTTCATCCTAAATAAATTTAATTTTGTAATTAGGTGCTTTAATTACTGTTAATTATTGCATTGATTACATTCAGTTAATTGCTGTTAATTAAGTTGCAATTAATTACTGCTAATTAATTTTAATTACAATTAATTGCAACTTGTAATTGATTTTATAATTAATTGATAACAGATCGTTAGTTTAAGTACAAAATGAGGTTACCTCCACTATATGTTGTTGAGGAGGAATTATTTCTCTGTTCAAAATGAATCTTTTTTTTTTAAGAAAATATGCTCTGTATTTGAACGTTGATGATCACCAGTAAATAATTTGAGCTTTTAATACTTATTTATGTTTGAAAGTCTCATATGTATGATTTTGACAAGAATAAAGAAAACAAAATAGATGCTTTGAAATATCTGGATTTGTTCATGGTTTAATGCTTTCATTTCTTTAAACTATCAATATGGTACCTTCTATTATTAATAATTTCATACTTTGAAGTGCTTATACATCTAATAAGCTTAGTACAAAAGGTGGTAAAAGTGAATGCAGATTTGTTCAGCAACTTAAGTGGTAGCTGTCTGCAGCATATGGGTTTTTACTCTCAAGACATGAAAATCATGAGATTCGAACATCAATAGGTAAACCCCTCCTCGGCCTTATCCAACATATGTTTGCAGTATAATTGCTTAGGCAAATCAAATGCTTGCAGAAAATATTTAAAGTTTCTTGTTACTGTTAAGGAACAAAAACTCATTGAGTGAACCGATTCAAGTTTTTTTGGATTAGTTGGTGTCTAAGGCAAGGTTTAGGAGTTGTGTAACGCGCTCTGCAAGGAACGAGGTACTTAATTGATCTTTGATCAACCTCTATTACTATCCTTACCTGGCTAACTACCCGAGTAAAACTTTAATCTTTTCACTTTAGGAGTTTTTGGTTTGGAATAAGAGGACCGGAATTATGTGAAAATTCATATGCATTTATTTAATTACGTTTCTTGCATCATATATTGCCTAATGATAAATGATCAATATATGAGCGAACCAAATCAAAGAGCTGCATCTTTTAAAATTCTATTTTATATGGTGGATTATATTTCAAATCTTCAAATGTAAAGTTCATCACTTTTATTGCATTTTGATGAATATTGCAATAAATGTTCATATGTCTTTTTAGATAACTTGCATTTGTTATATGATTAATTACAATGTTTTATGCAAGAATGCATTTGTAAAATTTAAAGCACGTATGTATAAATATTATTATTATTATTATTTGTATAAGAGGTGGTACTAGAAAATGGCAACATAAATTTGGAAGGTCTCCTTTGTAGACAACCAATTTAAATTTGGAAGGTCTCATTTATAGGCAACCGATTTAAATTTGGACGGTCTCCTTTGTAGGCAACCAATTTGTAACCTCTTATAATAGAATAATTTAAAAATTTTATGCATTTGAATTATGAAGTATGAAATATATTTTAAGATACGAAAATATATTTTAAGATACAAAATGTTATTATGTTCTGCATGTATCTATTATTAATTTCATTCATGTATATGCATAACTGCAGAATTTTAGTTCCATATTACTTTGAAATGTTCAGATATTAAGATCGAATCCTAATCTGCACAAACACTATGTGTTTACATCTTCAGACATAGACTATGATCTTTTATGATCATAGACCATGACCTAATGTCAATTTCAAACAATATGATGGACTAATTACAAAATAAGAACTTGATAAATAAATACAACGCCTGTTAGGCAAAGTTGTGATTCTAGACTTTGTAAAGTCTGTGAAAAGAATCTTGCTGACCCTTTGACAAAGGGTCTATCTAGGAGTGTGGTTCTGGATTCATCGAGGGAGATGGGGTTAAGCCCATAGATGAGGTCACTGACAGCGGCAACCCAACCCTTATTTGGAGACGTAGTCCCAATATCGGTTCAATGCGGTAGAAACAAGCTGGACAAGTGACTCTCGTGTGGAGCATCGACCTAGATATATATTTATATATCATTATGTAGCATTTTTGCTACTACCCCTTCTCTATGATGACGATGCTCTTATGATACAGCTGGCTAGGCTGAGTTTTACTCTTAATAAGTCCAACGCGTGTATTGTGGGGGGTATTAAATAAACAGCTGTAGTACCCTTTGAGGACTTACCTACGTGAGAGGAACCGTGATGGCCACGGTTAGGGGGCTGGGCTAACCCCTAGAAACTCTCATGAGTCGGTTTATTGTGAGCATGGCCTTTAACGCTCAACCCGCTTTGCTCAATAGATGAAGCGTATTGTGTGTGTTTTCATCAATACCTGATTAAAGGAGCCTAATTCAAGGCCTAGTCCATTATGTCCCTCAGGTGGCGATGATCTCACTAAGGAAAGGTTCAAAACCGAAAGCTACCTCTCCCGAATTGACGATATGTAAGGTTGCCCAACCTATATTTGTTTTATGATTTTTTGATTTATTTATTGATTTCTGAGTTTTCAGTCAATATTGCCTTTTGGGGGGGACTGTTAGATATTTTGTTAAGAAAAGACAATTTTACCTTCATAAATAGTAATAAAATTTTATAATTAAAACTTGTTTTAATTAGCAATTAAAACTATGTGTAACGGCTATATAATTATGATGAACGTTACAAAATTTATGACGAACGTTACAAAATTTATGACGAACGTTACGGAATTAATTACGGGTTTTGTAACGTCTTTTCCAACCATATATATATATCCGTATGTTGAGCTCAAAATGATAAGAAAAAATATACAACAAGTTTCTCTTGTTTTTCTTCTCTCTCCTACATATTATCTTTATCTAGCTTAGTTTTATTTTATGGGCAACTTCCTTCATCTGAGCTGAAGCTCTGCACTCTCGCCCGAGTGCAGAGGCCGGCCGTTTCCGGGGGCTTTTACCGCTAGGGGGAGAGAACCATCTGCGCCAGGGCGATAGACGGGTTCTCAATCTTCTAGGGCAGTGAATACACGACTGCTCCCGATAAAGCCAGTTTTAATTGTTTATTTTTTCGGATTTATTTACATGCTATAACATTTGTATTGATAAATTTCCAACAGATTTTAGGTAGGGGAGTTCCAAATCCAGCAGCAAGGGATCATTAATCAATCAAATCCTCCTTCATCCCATGTCATTATCCAACCATTCATTTACTCCTCCTTACCATAACAACTTGAAAATGCTCACCAGTCACCAATGATGCGTGTTGAACGCCGATAGAGATGGGGATGTTATAACTAACTAACTCATTCATGATGATGCATCAATCATGATAATACAACTACAAGGGATCCATGTGCAATTAATTAATTACCCAATGTTTAATGATATATATTTAGCATTAAAGTTATGTACGTATAACTTGTTTCCGATATTATATCAAGTGCGAAGACAAGTTTACAACCACAGTGGGCGTATCCTTCTACTGTCTGTGACAAGCTTTATGATTCACAATTTTTGATTATCCATTTGGTATTCAAAAGAGAGCGGTAAATTTTAGCGTATATTAATCTTTCTCTTTAACCCCAGCTTCCTTAACCCTTTGTCAAACGGGACCTTCCTGAATAAATTTTTTTATAACCTCTTATCCCGTTCTTAACCCCTTCTTAACCCGCCAAACACAAAAAATTTATACAAGGGTTAAAGTGAGTTAACCCTCCATAATTTGCCAAACATAAAAAATATAGAAGGGTTAAGTTAACCCTTCTAGAGGGATTAATTAAAATGAGTTAACCCCTCAAAATAAGGGGTTTACTAATACTCATATTTAGAAGGATTAAAAGTTAACCCTTCTAATTATAAAGAAAATAGTCAAAATCATTGTTATTCCCAAACACTAAGACTGATCACAGTGGCTAAAATAAAACTTATTTAACGGGTTAATAATTTAATCCTTCAGATTATCGAATGGGCTAAGTACATTAATCATTCTCTTTAACCCATCTTCCTTAACCCTTTGTCAAACGGGGCCTTAGGGGTTAATCTAAAAAACAGATTTATTGTCATCCCTTTATATATACTCATATATTATTATCAACATAATTTTTACTTTTTTGATAGTATTTACTACCTTTTTGGCCTTCCTGATCCCCAACTTGCCATGTGAGATTGAACAATGAACTCTTCCCCTTGTATTCTTCTTTTCATGATTAAGCTTGGACTTTTCGAAAATAATTAGATAGAAAGGTTCTTTGCCTTATTTCAAAAAGAGTTCGACAAAAAAAGTAAGGCTTCTTGTCTCATTCTAACTAAATAATACATCAAATACTATTTGTGGAAGTTTTGAACTAATAATCATCGTTTATGCTTAATACCACATTCAACTAATGGATGCGGACTTCTTACGGATCTAATAAGGCTTATGTGTAAAACAGTCAAATTAATGCTTGATTTGGTGAACATATTTGTTAAAAATATAAAAATATAATCGTTAACTTTTACTATAACTTCAGAGTTGTAATTTAATAGATAGAGAGACTTTAACAAATGTTGGAGTCTCTAATGAAAAAATTATAGAAGAAATCCGAATTTTATTAATCTATGATGTATAGACGAGAAATAATTAAAATACTATACGCATCACTCAAAAAAAAAGATGATATCATAAAGATAGTACTTTGTTGATGTTGCCGTATTAGAATATTATTCTATTTTAAACTAATTATAAGTTCTTTTGTAGAGAAAATAAAGAAGGTTATCTTCTGAATATTTTGAATTATATGGTGCTCCACCAGTAGTTAGCAACTAAGATTTGGTCAATCATTATGCCAATATGCAAGTCAACTATGATATACTGAACAAGGAGTTGGTAAATTTGGATGTAAAGATCAAACAAATTTAACTAACTCGTTTGACCTTTTCTTTTGAATTTTGTTTGTCAATGAAATATAGTTTCTTTACCCGTGTTTTTTTTCTTTATAAATTTGGAAATCACGTGAATCGTTTTCGTCCTCCTTTCTGAGAAATTGCGGAAAACAAGCAAAAATAACTCCTTTTATCTTTTTCTATTTTTGAAGGAAATCCAATAGTTCCTCTTTTTTCTTGCCTTAGCTTGCAAAGAGGTACTCATTGCCATGTGACAGTGACACACATGTGTCAGCGGATGAGTAAACAATAAATGGTGATTCACTGTTCATGAACAGTGTATCATGGGACAGGGAGCCAACACCTTACCTGTCCCATGTAAGGTCCTATATTTTTAGGTCTCTAAGGCATTTTCCAACAATAAATTAAGACAATTGTTCTCTTCAATAGAGGGTTAGGATACTATCAAGAAAAAAAATTAAAGAAATCACAATCTTATTATTATTTTATTAATTTGATTAGAGAGTAGATGTAATTTATCTTCAAATGCAAACGATAAATATGTGCATCTATCAATACAACCAATCAATTATCGGCTAACGATTGTCGTCCTACATCTAGCCTTGTCAGTAGAAAAGTGATAAATCTTAGAATACATCAAGGAGCGTTTTTTTGAATCTACAAATAGCAATATTTGAATCCACCAAGAGACAACATCGAACCCATGAAGTAATATAAAACATAATTTTTATTGATAAAAGTTATGCTTGAGGGCTTATAAATCTCTACTTAAATAGATAAAATAGACTCTTAGACCTAAATTTTATCAAAAATAAAAATAACAAAACTATCCTTAAAAGATTGCATATGATTGAAGAAACAAATCAGACAAATTGGAATCAAACCGCATTCATTACCTAATCAAAACACACTCCTGAAATATAATCCAAAATAGTAAAAAATTGACAAAAAGTCGGATATCTCTCAATTTGAAGGGAATTTCACAATTTGTTCAATTCTAATGCACGATTTAGGAGATACAATCTATTCTTCATTGCAAGTCAATTTTCTCTATATTCCCCTTTTGGATTCTTTGTTCTTCATGAATGTATCCTCAGCATGCTCTACATCACCTTAGAAGTATAGAGCATTAAGTTTGGAAGGACAAACACTTTCTCGATTCGCGTACAAAACTCCCCCAAAGCAATCTTAGGCACGAGTTTCAAGGACACGCTGTTAGGCACCTAAGCAACTTGGGAAACCCACCCTTAAAAGCTAGCTGTTAAGAGGGAAGAACAAAGCTACTTAAATACCCCATCAAGTTTCCCATTTTACTCGATATGGGACTTTAGGCAGCCCATACTACCCAAGTCCCTAACATAGCACCGCCCCTGAGAGCCGACATCCCGGCGGCTGCACTCTATGATGCTTCACTCGGCGCTGCTTCACTCGGCCTTTCCGGTCAGCCCCTCCGCCGGTCAACCCCTCCACAGGTAGCCCTTTTCGTGACGCCAACAACCAGCTCTGATACCAATTGTTAGGTACCTAAGCAACTTGGGGAACCCACCCTTAAAAGCTAGCTGTTAAGGGGGAAGAACCAAGCTACTTAAACACCCCATCAAGTTTCCCATTTTATTCGATGTGGGACTTTAGGCAGCTCATACTACCTAAGTCCCTAACACAAGCTTATAAATTTTTACCCCTAAATCAACACTATATTAAGTGATAATTAGAGAGGACCAAAATCCTTTCTATTTAAATGATAATTGAAGGTAATCACTATCTACAAATCACATTTAAGAGTGGTCTAATTCCAATCGCTTGGCCTGCGATTAATTTCTACAAGTAGAAATTATTCTTGCATATATGACCATAATCCGCTTTACTTTTCTACACATTTTTATACCAAAAGCGTCCGTGTGCCGGTATAATGAAACTAGTTGTGTGCTGAAATTGAGGTCCACGTGGTGCACGGCCGAATAATTGTTAAAGATCAGTAGGTGCATGAGGTACTCCTACATTAATTGCATCATATCATTACTTGGAATAATGTCTCTCTCTTTATTTTTCTTAATAATGGGTGTGCCAAAGAATATCCTCTAGTGTTTCTACTGAAAAGAAAAAAAAAACTTCATCAAATATTCATATTGTACTAATTCAATGAATCAATTATTCATTTAACAAAGGTCAATTGATAGTTTTTCCTTCTCCATTCATTAATAATGCTACTTTAGTAATTGGAGGTTTTTTTACATTAATAATGTTAATTTAGTAACTGGATAGTTTTTCCTTCTCCATTCGTTAATAATGTTAAGTTAGTTGCGTGCATATATTTTTAGGAATCACATTTTAGACTTTTATTAGGAAATAATTGCAATTAAAGCTACAATAATATAATTTATATACCCATGATTATAATTGGAGGTTTTTTTTTACAACTAAAGTTGCAACTGTAATTATTAGTTACGGTGACAAACAATTACAATAGCGATTCAGATTATCTCCATTTAGGTGGTAACTAGAGAGTCTTCAATTCATTCCATAATTTTTGTACATTTAGAATCCAAGAGACTAAATTAGACCACAAGTTAAAACAACTTACGGCCTTGGAAATCACTATTTTTCGAAAACTACTCTTTGAAAACCACTATCACAATAGCGAACTTCTACGTAGTCTAATCTCGCTATTAAATTCAGAATGTACGATAATGATCGAAGGAATTAGATATTCTCCTTTTACCGCCTAATTGGAGATCTAAATCATGGTGACAAAGAATCAAATGGTCCTGAGCACTTAATATAATTACGGCTACATTACATTCTTTCTTATAAGCACGAGGGAAGGTGCCATGCGGTCCTCTCCTCACAAGTCACAACTACTAAATAACTTAATCAACCATGTACTAAGAAAATTACAAAACAAAGCTCAACTTTAAGATGGTTAATTATCAACTAATCTCTTATACCAGTTAATTAATACAATATACATTTGCTATAGCAAAGCCAGGAATGAAGGCACTCTCCACTGCTACATCTGCAGAAATCCCAAATCTTACAGAGAGTCAGAGAGACCTGTACTCTGTAATCTTGTGAGTGTAGTTACCTGTCAGTCTCTTTCTTTATTGTTTTTTATTTATTTGGTAATATTAATTTAACTACAATAAGGACCCAACCAATTTAATTATCATCATCCCCCTGTCTTCTTCTCATTTGGACTTTGTACTTCATTACCTCATCAACCCGAGACCCAAGAACATACTAAAACCCAAAGAAACAAGTAGGGGAAGGAAAAAAAAAATCAAGTACAGACTTCTCCACTGTAATCCTCTTCTGGGTTTCTCAAAATTCTCTCTCTTGGTATTTGTTGGGATGGGAGCAATGCAATTTAGTATGTACGCGGACAGAGAAAGATACAGCTAGAGATATTTATATACAGAGAGAGATGCTGTGCTTGAAGGCAGAAGCACTCGGGGCAGAGGTTTATTCTGCATCTCACGGAGTGATACTGCCAGTGAATTTGTAATAAGAGATCTTGGAGCTCTCTCTGTTATTATTATTATTTTTAAATAAAATTTTAAAATTTATTTTATCAAACTTCTTGTATTTGAGAAGCAATAGGGGGAGCTCTCTTCAGAAGGCAATGCACAGAGGTGGGAGGAAAGATCCTTCCTCTTCCTCAAATTCTGGAGATAAGTCTCTCAGTTCTTCTGTGTTTGAGGTGTGTAGACTCTGGTTTCAATTTCTTTATTTCTTTTGAGTTTTTACTTTATTTCTGTTTTAATTCATACTATTGTGTTCTGGCTCTTTTCTGCTTACCTGATCTCATTCTTGCCAATATTTTCCAATTCTTGGAAATTTGTAGAAAAGCCCATGTCTTGATTGCAAAATTTAAGCAAATATGAAAAAAAAATTCCCAACTTGGTTTTATCTAATTTATGATTGTCGTGTGTGATTATCAGGATGTTAAGAGCAAGAAGAGTGAGAAGTTGGGGTCTTACAGATTCCAGCTAGAGAAAGAAGTAAGCGCACTCTCTTTGATTGATTGTTCTCATTTTAACTTAGTTTGTTGCATTTAGTTCTCTGAGTGAAGATCATGAGATTGTAATTCAGAAGATGCTGTCAGCATTAGGAACCCTGTGGCCCCATTATCAAACCTACTTGGTTGTATTTTTCTTTCATGTCTTAATGGCTTCCCCTCTGGTTGCTTACTGAAAATGTCGGTTACGTGATGTTGATAATTTACAGACGAATAATTTACAGACGAAAGTTGATCTTGAATTAAGAAGATGGAACTCATGTAAACATTCTAGTTTTTAGTAAGTATATGCTAGCTAGCTGTATTGGTGCGTACGTTGCTCGGATTATGAAAGTATAGGGAGAGTTTTGCATTACTTTTTATTCCTCAAGAGAAATTTTTAATTCACTAAGGAAGATTATTCCAAGGATCACACATGCACTTTAGTCATGCTTCTACCCTGTCTATTACGATATGTCGATGTGGGTCATTGAGTGACTGGATTCTTCCTGCAATTTCAACTTCTCCTTCTTTTTGATACAATTTTGAGTGAACTTATAAGATCCTATTTACACTTGAATTATCAATCAAAGTTTATAAATTAGTACTACGATGTGATAGCGCAAGCTTTTGCGTCAAAAGGTGGTTTGTTGTGTATCTAAAAGCTATCTTAGATACTAATAGATGAAGACAAGAGAGTGGACTTAATGGAAAGTTAGCAACATAGAATCAACATCTCATAAGTAACAACGTTAACTTTTGGTTCAAAGTGCAGTATTCCACCTGAAATGGTATCATTAACTAGATATTGGTTCAAAGAAGATAAAAGTCCAATCAAAGTCCTCTATGAAGTTCGATAAATCTAATCAAGGTCTGGTTCCATGTGCATGGATATCCTCTCACTGGCAATAGAGGAAGAGATTATCAGCACATTCCATTAAGGTGTGGATATAGTCCCATATCGTTTGTGCACTTTTTTATCAGCACATTCTGTGTGGATATAGTTCATATCATTCTTAGACGTACTAAATTATGTTTAGTTCGACTGCCACGAAATTCTAATTCAATCATTATAGGTTTTGATATTGCAAAAGAAACTTCAGAAGGAAATTGAATTGCACATGGCTTTGGCTAATGCTGTGTTACATAGCCGAGAAGCTCTACCGACTTACCCTTCAAATATTCCAGAAGAGGTGATCTTTCAAATTTTCTTTTTGATGTATCCTCTGGTTGTTACATTCTGATACGTACTTTATTCTTATATTAGAATTGTTTCAACAGTAATATTTCTGAAATTTTTGGTTCGGAAAATTATTTTAGGCTCAGGAGCTCGTTGGTAACATAGCTGAACTGGAGATTGCAGTTTCTAAGCTTGAAGAAGAGTTGGCTGCCTTGCAATTTCAGTTTAGGCATCTAAAATGTTTACCTTCATTATCAATCGAACCAC
The DNA here is from genome assembly GCA_022839385.1 of Asparagus kiusianus. NCBI lineage: Eukaryota > Viridiplantae > Streptophyta > Magnoliopsida > Asparagales > Asparagaceae > Asparagus > Asparagus kiusianus. The sequence goes on from BQKN01065102.1 coordinate 286,169, forward strand.
CTCCTTCGAGCTCTGGCTTAATGTGGGAAGAGGTACTTTTTGTTTATATCGTGTACTTTTTTCCCCTCTTCTCTAGCTGATGAATGAGCCTTTGGATGTTTATTCAGCGTATATCTTCCTTGAGAGCTTCAAATTTTGGTATACTTCAACTACCTCCCTCACTAAAACTGGAATTTCGCTCTCTTAAACAATATGAAACAAAGATTCCGACGAAGAATTTGACACTGAAGGATCTTTGGAATCATCCAAATAGGCTTGCTGAAGAAATGGTCCTATGCATGAGAAATATATTTCTATCTCTATCAAAATCAACTGGCTCTTTGAAGGTGTCTTCCTCGAAGCTTTCTTCGTCTTCTCCAGTTGGACACCTCTCCCAATCTTCATTTGCAACTCCCACACGTTCTTTTGATCCTTATAGAGTCAATGGCAAGGTGAACTGGAAGAATATTGGAAGTTATAGTTTAGCAGATGAAGTTTCTTGCATTTCTGTTGGGAAGGAACAAATTGAGTATGCTGCGGACACTCTGAAAAGATTCAGGTTGGTTATTTTTCAACTGAGTAATGTTGTAGTTAAGATTGTATGATCTCTGCATTTAGTCCCACATTGACTAAATAAATTGACCCATGATATTGTATGGTCTATGTACTTAGCTTTGTGACTTATACATTTTGTATTAGATTCTTACTTACCGTGATTCTCTTGTTAATTCGTTGTGGTTATTTTTGGGAGCTTTCAAAACATATGACATGCTTCAATAGTAACCAATTGATATGAAATTAAGGATATGATGATGATAGTCCGCGCTGTCTTATCTCCATTTACTGCAACATCAATGTTATCTCCGACAACGAGACGCTATATATGTACTTCATTAGATTTTCTTTACTTCACTATATCCTCATTTTCTTCTTATTTTCCTGCAGATTCCTTTTGGGGGAACTGGCAAAAGTGGATCCATCCACTATGACCAATGACCAGAAGCTGGCATTTTGGATCAATTTGTATAATTCATTGATAATGCATGTAAGTATAACACGGATTCATTTTTTACCATGAGATATAACTTCAAAAAAAAAAAATTCTGTAGGAATTGAGATTTGTTTAGATCTTTATACCTTAATTGCTTCTAAACTCATGCTGTTTCCAAATCTATCAGGCCTACCTAGCATATGGAGTTCCAAGAAATGACATCAAGTTCTTTGCTCTGATGCAAAAGGTTCATATTGATGACTTCTCTTCTCTATTTCCTAGCTAGGGTAAATCAGAATTCAAGTAATAACTGAAATTTAGTGACAATATTATGTGACTGATGCAGGTATCTTATACTATAAGAGGCCAATCATTCAGTCCAGCCGACATTGAATTTGTCATTCTAAAAATGAAACCTCCACCCCATCGTCCACAAATAGTATGTATATTTTCCTTCATATTTCCGGGTTCGAATGTTTTCGATATTCGATGCTCTCATAAGATAAACCGTAAAATTACCTCTTTAGGCTTTGGCTTTGGCTATTCATACCTTTAAAATATCAGAGGAGCACAGAGTATATTCAATTGATGCCCCAGAGCCACTTTTAGTGTTTGCCCTCAGCTCCGGGATGTTTTCCTCTCCAGCAGTAAGTAACAGCGAGCACATGAACAATTAAAACTATTCCCAATTGTTTTTGTAAGTCATGCTCTTTCTACTCTTTCCAATTCTGGAGTTTACTCGCGTAAGCAATGGCAGCAGTCTGAAACAATACTGAACTAATCAGTCAAAATAGTTGTCACCTTTGCCGAATCAATAATTATCCTCGGTTAATCACAATGTAGGTAAGAATCTTCACTGCAGAAAACATCCGGTATGAGTTGGAGAAATCTATGAGAGACTACGTCCAAGCATCGATCGGTATAAGTGAAAGAGGGAAGCTATTGGTTCCGAAACTACTTCACAGTTTTGCTAGGGGCGTCATAGAGGATTCCCTCTTGGTTGATTGGATATGTCGATATCTCTATCCTGATCAAGTCACAGTTGTTAGGGATTCGACATCACAGAAGAAGCAGAGGCTTCTCGGCGCTCGAAGTTTCGACATCATTCCTTTCGATTCCAGGTTCAGGTATCTTTTCCTACCTGAAGAAAGAAGCACCCAAAACATAGAAATGTGTGTATGAAATATGGTGTAAGATGTAAGTAAACTGTAAATGGGAGGATATTAATTTGTACATGATTGAAGCTCTTATTGTACTACAGG
>BQKN01065102.1:310901-325008 GCA_022839385.1 Asparagus kiusianus
CACACACACACAAAAAAAAAACCCAACCCCCCACACAAAAAATTCAAATAGTACCAAGTAATACACCCAAAACTAATCATAGAACATAAAGAGTATAGCTACATACAACAGTGTATAGCTATATACCGTATAGTGTATTACATACGTTAGGATGTATAGTTACATACCCTGTTGCATGTATCTATACATTCTGTATTTCACATTTTGACTAGACAGATAAGTAAACTTTGCATTTTGAGCTTATGAGAACACATACAGAACTCTGTGGTTTTAAAGAAAATAGGGGTAAAACTTTGTGTTCATAAGCGAAAGCCCTCCTTAGAAATGTATCAACAAATACTAACTGAATGAAGTCAACTATTAGCAAATGAAAGGTAAGTTGCACTTTTAGTCCCTAAAATTTTACTAACTTGCAGTTATATACTTTAGTTTTTTCAGCACTGTAATACTAAATAATAGTCAGCCTATTGCACAAATGTGCCTGCTGTAAGTTTATCATTTACATGTGGCAAAGAACATCCCGATATATGGACAATTATATCCCACAACATGAAATAAACAAAAAAAACCCACCATTATCTTCTGCTCATCTATTATGAAGCCAGGATCCTTGCAAATAAGGTGCATCTAAAACAGCAAATTCAAAGGAAACCTTGGTAGTTTGTTGGAAGCTTTTCAGGTTTAAAGCTAAAATTCCTATCGGCACAAGTCATACAGCAGACTCAAAAGACTGGGTTTGAAGACCACATGATTTCCAAACTCATATAGATGGGAAACTTGGGTGCACTTGATTTACAAAAAGTGAAAAAGGAGAAGCAACCCTCAATTATCCATTGTTGTTCTCTGTTAATTCTTCTCCTTATCAACAAAACAAAAAAAAGAACTCATCTTTGCAACTTTATGGCGTTAATCGTGAGCTTAAATTAACGATATCCTCTCTATTAATTCTCATCCATTCAGAACCTTATCTCTGTTAATTCTCATCACCTCCGAACTGAAAAATGAAGACAGAAAACTGTATCATCTCTTTGGCTGAAAATTTATAAATTTCAAAGATTTAAGAACATGAATGCCTGATAACACAAGCTTTGATTCGTGTACCCTCTCTTGACCACTGATCTCTGTTAATTATCATGTCTTCAGGACCAAAAAGACAGAAAATTTTGGGAAAAAACAACGGAAGAATGAAACTTTTTGTTAAAAAGGGATCATTTTGACTGAAAATTTATAAACTACCATACATTTAAGAAGATAGTTACCTGATATTCTGAGCTTTTTGTACATTCTCATCTCTACGGAACCCAAAAAAATAAAGATAGGATTCAACTTTCTCAAAAAACGAATAGAGCTTCCTCAAAATTTATAAATATTCATAGATTAAGAAGATAAATACCTGAGGTGCTAACCTTCAATCAACTCAAGCCTCTACTGCCCATATATCTCTGTTTAAAAACTTCAAACAAAAAAAAGATAAGTTAGATGACAGGGAATCAGTAAGAATAATTTCCATAAATCTAAGAAGATAAATACCTGAAAGATCAGTTGTAATATCTCTTGCGCATGGATCTTCGTAAATAAATTCTTCTCTCTTACAAAAAGAAGAAAAAATTCAGAAAAAAATAAGGAAAAGGAAAAAATGAAGTTAGATAACAAGTTGAGATAAATACCAGAGATAATATCAACCTCAGGTGATCGTCTCTTTCCCATGGATATCTTCTAATTCTTCTCTCTTTTAAGAAAAATAACCAAAAAATGATTGAAAAAGAAAAAATAAGCTGGATAACAAAAAATCATATTAACTGAATATTTACAAGCTTCGCAAACCAAAACTTATCAAAGATAGCAAGCCTCCATGGCCGAAAACTCTAGAATCCATGGAAAAGTCGCAGAGGAGTTCCATCGCCCGATCACTTCGAGTTATAGGTCAACGAGTTCGCTTGTCGTCGATCTACAACTTCTCTTGAAGTTCTTATTTTTCTAAGATTTCTTCCAATTTTTATGATTTTTCTTCTGCTTTTTTTCTTTTTCCGCCGTTAGTTTTTTCCCTTTATTTTTATGGTGAGGTCGTTGAAGATTTTTGAAGGAGGTGAATGAACAGAGGCGATTGATACGGTAACAGATTGAGAAACATAAACTATCCTTTTCCTGTAAGGGCCTGTTTGGTTTGCTTAAAAGGGCCGAATAAATGTGTTTCTACACCTGACACCACCTTTACGTCATCATTTTTGTTTCCGCCCCTTTCATTTCCTCACTTTGGTTCGCTCGGGGAGCAGGAAGAAAACTCTGCTGAAAACGCCGTCACCTAGGGTTTTTTCCATCCCCGATTTCCCTCCTCAACCGAGAGAAATCGAGGAAAACCCTAGCCGCTCTGACAACTGCCCTCTTGATTCTCCTCGATTTCCTTCCCCAACCGATTAGCTGCGCTGGGGTTACCTCCTCGTCTCTCACCTCCCGCCAGAAATCTCCCGCGATTTCTTCATCGCTGTTAATATGAATATATATCCCAGTACTCTCCCTCTTCAATATGTCTAGTCAACTAGTTCATAACTAATGCAAATAGATAAGAGCTCCAAGTTGAGTATTGAGTATGTCCAGTAAACTGATTCATAGATTACAACGTGCACATGCACAAATTTAAAGTCGCAACGATCACATACTGCAAAAATTGCAATATCATGTGTGTCTATTAGGTGACTTGGACACAGGTGATGGATTGTCCTTTACAATATTACCAAAAGTTAGCTCCCTAATTCCCCTTTGGGACACATAGTTTATAAAATACTGAGGTGCTATATTTGTCCCTGATAAGATTTGAAAACGAAGACAACTTCTATCGTTTATAAAATTTGAAATTCAATAACTAAATGATCATCCAAACCAATACTTAAAAGATAAATCACATCTAAAATTTAAATTTAAATCCTAGCAAATTGATCTACTTAACTGTGTCGAATCAATACATTCATATTGCTTTCATAACAAATGCTCCACATAATCCAATAGAGCAAAGTATCAATGTGCCCGAAACTTAACACATATATAGGGCTATCATGAGATGGGAATGTGACACACTAAATCCTCTTTTACTTTGCTTTTGATGGACAGGTGCAGACGGTGAAAGTTGATACCAGTATATAACATATAATAGACATTTGAATCTGTTGTTGGAATCAACAAAAATTCAGTCAGATGAGTGATGAATGAATAAGGGATCTAATGGAAGTTGGATGATAGTGAATAAAGTTTGCTCATTTCTAGTCTAACAGTGAACATTATAGCGTAATGACTGAGATTCACAACACCTAACTGAGTGAACTGGGGTCTACTCGTTTCTCATCATGAATACACAGGTTGTGGTCTTTGCTCACCAATACATCCAGAGAAGGGTATAACACCGAATAGCGAGAGATGTGGTCCAAGTTCTGTTTTTTATTGGTATAGCCATGTATGGTTATGACAATGATCTGAGAGGGAGTTTGGTATTTGCTAGTGCCAGTGTGTTGCCTAGAAGGTTTACTGTATAAAAATCAGTTGCAAGTCTTAAGTAGTCGGTGTCACGAGGGAGGGAGATTTTTAGGCCAAGGTGGACATTGAACCAATTCCTTGTGTTTCTTCTCTTAATGTATAGTTTTGAAGACCATCAAGTAGGTTTTCAGCTCCATTCTTCGTAAAGGTCCTAGATCTGGGTTCACGATTGGCTGACAAATTTGGGTATCATTATTTGGATAAAAACTATTGCGACCTTCTTATGTTTTCTTCTCAGATTGGGATCTGTACTATATTTGCGTACTTATTGTTAGTTTTTTGTGATTATCTTTTTAACCTCTTTTTCATGATTTTGGGTCTTCTCCTTTCATGAAGCTAATACATATTTTCTCCCCCGTCCAAGGTCTACTTTTATGACTCTCTGAGGGGAGGGTAATATTCTATTGACTTGATAGCACAAAATGATATTCCCTTGTTCAATGTTATATTGACACTTTAGAAAATTGAATATTTAACCTCAGTACTTTCAGATCTGTGGAGCTAAACTAGTCTGATTTTTGTCCATATGAGATTATTAATCATTATGATGTATTCTATTAACGTGGTACTGCATTAATGGATATAGATGCTTTCTATCCATCAAAACTCTTCGTGAATAGTATTAATTATGGGTTTTGAGAACTATACGAGCCTATTGAAATATTCGAAACAACCAAAATTAGGATCCCCAGTTAGTACTTCCTGTAAAACCCAGGAATAAAAATAGAATCTGGACAACTAAACAGTGTTATACTAAGGATTCCCTTGGACCAGATGTAGGGACTTCAAAATTTTGGAACATTCTATGTTCCAAGGTAAAAGGAGACATCATTTTCACTAATATTTTGTCAGACTAAGCAAGATTGAGCTAGCAAAAGAAACTAGTTGATTGTGAAGCAATCCTAAACAAAAGTAATTTTTCTTAGGAATTTCTTGACGACAAACATGTACACAATACTAATTCAGAAACATACTTCGATCATCAATCGATTCGTTGTGCCAGAAAATTCAAGAAACTAATTCGTTGCACTAGAAAATTCAAGAAACTATCTTTATATCACTCAATTTAAGTAGAAATAATCTAACCTTGTTTGTGCTTGGAAGCATCTTTCAGCCTTAGATGCTCGGCTTTCTTCTCCTCTTCACAAGCTCTCATCTTGTGCTTCTTAATACAGGAATCATCTTTATGATCTGCAATCTCGGATGTTCTCCGGATCTCTTCGCTGCATCTCGAACAACGGAATGGCATCATCAAGCAAACACACGATCTCCTCTCCTTGGTCGAAGTGATGGACGATTTCGTGGGGTACGATTGCCCTCCAGCTTACTCAAGCTTACGGGGTTGAGGCAATCAATGGTTTGGCCGTTGGGTAGGTTAACGGGGATCGGGTCTTTGAGAGTCACGCCCATTCTTTTGGGATCGGCCATGGTTTTTTTTGTGCTAGGTTGGAAGAGATAGGGTTTTGGATGTTTAGGGGCGGGGGATAGGGTGGAAGAGGGGAACGCGAGGGGATTTATATTGTTGGAATGAATTTTTCCCCCCGTTTCTTTTGACATGAAATGAAGGATTAGTTTTGAATCAAGTTGCTAACGCTTAGTTGCTATTAGTTTCTTTTGGAATGAAATGAAGGATTAATTTCGAATTAAGTTGCGAACACTTTCTTGCTAAGAGAGGCCGTTCGAACATGAAGTTGAAAAGGCAGTGCCTTTGCTTTAGGTCTTCTTGCGGTAAAGGTATAGCTTCCTCTATCCTCTTTTGGATTTTTGTTGAGAAGTTATACGATTATTCTTTTAGTTTCTGTAAGGTTAAATATTTAAAGGTTTAGAATGAATTATATTCTTTAGATACTTTTGTCAAAATTGTCACTAAACAGTGGTCCATTATGTTTCTCAAAAGAATTGAATTGCTAATAGCACATGTGCCTGTGGATGAATACCCCGTTAAATTAGGACTTCTATCATTCAGTTTAGTCATCTTAGACCAGATTATTTATATTATGGTCATCACTCGTCATTTGTTTTATCTATAACAGTTTAAATTCTGGACATTAAGTAGGTTGCATATGTATTAGGACCGGAATCATTATGGGTTGAAAACAATATCAATGTTTAATGCTTCATAATCTCCTATTTTGTTGATATTTTTTCTTTAACACAGTATGTTGTTTGATAACAAGTTTGATGAAGTTAGAACCGAACAAACCGACTTGCAACGGTTCGGTTCGGTTTTGAATTATAGGCGATTCGGTTCGGTTGTTCAAAATTTGGTAAAAACCAAACCGAACCGACCGTTTGCACACCCCTAAAGCAAACCCATCCGCCAGATGCAACATATCTTCTCCTAATTGTGAAATTCCAATATATCTGCTGGTGACCTTGTAGCTAGAATTCATGTGAAGCTTTCTCTGTTGTTAGTTTCGAGCAAGCTGTGAAACATCGGTACTCGTAAACATGGGTTTTAACGGACAAAGAACTTCATTTTGTAGGGGAAGCACCAAGGAAGGGAATATGCTGCATGCACTTTTTGAGTTTTTTTTTAAATGAAATTTCCTCTCTGTTTTTGTAAATCTAATGTCACATACATGTTTCTCTGCCTGTTCTGGTCTTCTTTGTTCTTTTTGCCTCTGAAGTATGAATAAAATGCATGTGCTAATGACATATTAAGCAAAGACTCCCATTTACCGATGAAACGCGTACTCGAATTATTAAAACCAACTTTTCATGTTTATGTGCCACTGTCTATTGATTGAACAATAGTTTGATTCTCACATTTGTCTGCCCTTTTTCAGCAAAGGGGAAGACAATCATATCCTGAAGAAGCTCCAACAAGAGAGTGTCTGGTATGTTACTGTGCTTGGATCTCTGGCAACTACCCAACGTGAGTATGTTGCCTTGCAAGCATTTCGCCGTCTTAGCTTGCAGGTCTGAATCATTTTCTTAATCTACAGACCTTTCAACTTCATTACTGCCTATCTAGTATCAAATAATGATGCATTGTTTGACAACACAGATGCAAAATGCTACGTTGATGCCCAGTCAAAAGCACTTCCCCAAGCATGAAGAGCAGACTCCTGCAATGCCAGAATGCTATACTCCCCAGTTTTATAGATCATCTTAAGAGGACTTTTAACGGTCTGCAGTTGGCAGCAATTCAGTTGGCTGACATGCATACAGCCGCAGGTATGACCAATGCACTTACAAACAATCTAGTGAGTGCAGTTCCAAGAGCATCAGTGTACGTTCAGTTGATAAAGTATTGCTGAGTATGGACCAAAATCTTTTCTGCACTCTCCCAAAACTATCACCTAAGCCTAGAATGCTTGTTTGTGCTCCATCAAATGCTGCAACTGATGAATTGCTAGAACAAGTCCACGACCGTGGATTCATTGATGGTGGGATGTCAACGTATCGACCTGATGTTGCTTGAGTTGGAGTGGATTCACAAACTCGAGCAGCTCAAGCAGTTTCTGTTGAGAGAAGGACTAAGCAGCTTTTAGTTAAGGGCCGTGAAAAAGTTATTGGTTGGATGCATCAGTTGAGAGCTCGTGAGTCTCATTTCTCACAACAGATATCTCTTGTTCAGAGACAACTTAATGCAGCTGCTGTAGTTGGTCGATCTCAAGGCAAGGTTGGTGTGGATCCTGAAGTTCTTCTCGCTCGTGATCAAAATAGTAATGTTTTATTGCGAAGTCTTGCTCAAACTGTTGAATAAAGAGATAAAGTGTTGGTGGGAGTGACCCGGCTTTGTATCTTGGGAAGCAGGTTTCGTCCTGGGAGTAACTTTAATTTGGAAGATGCTCGAGCTCGCCTTGAAGCGAGTTTTGCTAATGAATATATATATATATATATATATATATATATATATATATATAGCCGAGATAATTTTCACTACTGTTTCAAGTAGTGGTCGGAAGATATTTTCTCGTCTCTCACATGGCTTTGATATGGTAGTTATAGATGGGGAAGCCCAGGCAAGTGAAGTAGCAGTACTTCATTTTCACTCGGTGCTGCAAAATGTGTTTTTGTGGGAGATCCTCGGAAACTTCCTGCAACTGTTATTAATAAAGCAGCAGGAACTTTGCTTTATAGCAGAAGTGTTTTTGAGAGGTTTCAACGAGCAGGTTGCCCGACTATGCTATTGTCTGTTCAGTACAGGATGCATCCTCAAATTTGTGATTTTCGGTCAAGATACTTCTATCAGGGACGCTTAACTGACAGTGAGAGTGTTGCCAATTTACCAGATGAAACTTACTATAAAGACCCTTTGCTTCAGCCATATGTATTCTATGATATTATGCATGGACAAGAGTCTCACAGAGGCGGCTCAGTGTCATACCAGAACATCCATGAAGCACAATTCTCTTTACAGTTAATATGAACATCTTCAGAATTTTCGAAGTCTATCGGCTGAAAGAAGGTAACTGTTGGCGTCATCACGACATATAAACTGCAGCTGAGGTGCCCCTAGAGAGAATTTGAGGAAGTTCTCAACTCAGAAGAAGGGAAGGATATTTACATAAACACTGTTGATGCTTTTCAAGGGCAGGAGCGAGATGTCATTATTATGTCTTGTGTGCGCGCTTCAAACCATGGAGTTGGTTTTGTTGCTGATATTTGTCGAGTGAATGTTGCTCTTACTCGAGCAAGGAGGGCATTATGGGCAATTTCTGTGTCTCATGTCTATTTACTTTGGCACACAGACACTCACATGTAATGCACTCTTTAGAATTATATGTACAGGTTGTTCTAAGAGTAGTGATAATTGTACTAGAAACTTTATGCCACTTTGTACGACGACAAACAAGTTGATAATTGTGCTACAAACTTTATGCTACTTTGTACGACCACAAATAAAATTATGGGATCCATGGTGACTCGCCTTTTTTCTTTTTTGGAAGTTTCCAGCGAAGGACCCCAGACATTTGTTAATGGCAGTACAAAAATAGTATGACATTTGTAGTTTCCTTGTTCTAATATTTGATGTTTTCCAGGTCGTGGGCAATGCACATGCTCTTATGCAATCCGATAATTGGGCTGCACTGATCACAGATGGGAAAATCGAGGAATTGTTTCAAGGATATGGAGAGTATCCTAAAGATAGTTTAGAAAGGGTCTAGACACAGTCCAGAAAAGTTTTCTACCAATGATTGCAGGAGCTTTAGGACTGCTGGGCAGACATAGACAATTGGGGATGCATCCAGATGCGAAATCTGGGACACAATCTGAAGGTGAAGATAGGTCGAATAATTTTCCTCATAGAAATGGTAGTTATAGATATATGAAGGCAGCCGATAATTCTTTGGATAATCCGGTGCATCCAAGTGATAGATTTCGAGAACAATATGACCTTGCTAAGCGGAAAAATACTTCAAGAGGCTTGTAGCTAGATGAGTGAGAATGCAAAGGATGTTGGTATCTGCAGCGTCTCTAAATTTGTAAGGGTGCTCAAACGACAACGATCGAGAAAGCGAACAAAGCTGTCCGGCTTGACACGTCAGCGGCCGGTCGGATTTGATGAATGAACTCAGGAAAAAGATGGTGTTCTGATGGTGGGAAAGATTTCACAACTTTGGCATTCAGAGAGATATTGTAGGTTTCATAGTTTAGAATTAGAAATTTGGCAAATTAGCCAACTTTATCTTAATCCTACTTATCTTAATCCTACTTTAAGTTATGTTAGGGTTAGCTTACCGACAAATTTAACAAATATTCATGGTTAGAAAGCTCCACAATTAGCTTGCGAGCATCATCGAAATTATTCGAGTGAAAATATTCACGTTTTCACGATGAAAGTACCAACATGTCAATTTTTAAACGACTTAGGGTATATAATTGCTGTGAAAAAGCATGCGAGGGCATACAAGCGCTACTTGAGTGAAACTATGAGGAATTTAAGAGCTATTTAGTCATAAACTAAAAATTTCGGAGTGTTTTAGTGACCTCTAATGGAAAGATTCGCAACTTAATTCAAAATTAATCATCCATTTCATGCCAAAAGAAACTAATAGCAACCAAGTGTTAACAACTTGATCCAAAACTAATCCTTCATTTCATGTCAAAAGGGGGGGAGTTAATTCATTCCGACAATTATAAATCCCCTCGCGCTCCCCTCTTCCACCCCATCCCCTACCCCTAAACATCCAAAACCCTAGCTCTTCCAACCTAGCATAAAAAAACCATGGCCGATCCCAAAAGGATGGGCGCGACTCTCAAAGATCCGATCCCCGTCAACCTACCCAACGGCCAAACCATCGATAGCCTCAACCCCACAAGCTGGAGGGCAATCGTACCCCGCAAAATCGTTCGTCGCTTCGACCAAGGAGAGGAGATCGTGTGGTTGATGATGTCATTCCGTTGTTCGAGATGCGGTGAAGAGATCTGGAGAACATCCAAGATTACAGGTCATCAAGATTATTCCTGTATTAGGAAGCACAAGAAGAGAACTCGTGAAGAGGAGAAGAAGAAAGCCAAGCATCTAAAGCTGAAAGAAGCTTCCAAGCACAAATGAGGTTAGATTATTTCTACTTAAATTGAGTGATATAAGACAGTTCCTTGAATTTTCTAGTGCAACGAATTAGTTTCTTGAATTTTCTGGCACAACGAATCGATTGATGATCCAAATATGTTTCTGAATTAGTATTGTGTACATGTTTGTCGTCAAGAAATTCCTAGGAAAAATTGCTTTCGTTTAGGATTGCTTTACAATCAACTAGTTTTCTTTTGCTAGCTCAATCTTTGCTTAGTCTGACAAAATATTAGTGAAAATGATGTCTCCTTTTACCTTGGAACATAGAATGTTCCAAAATTTTGAAGTCTCTACATCTGGTCCAAGGGAATCCTTAGTATACCACTTTCTAGTTGTCCAGATTCTACTTTTATTCATGGGTTTTACAGGAAGTACTAACTGGGGATCCCAGTTTTGGTTGTTTTGAATATTTCAAAAGGCTCGTATAGTTCTCAAAACCCAAAATAATACTATTCACAAAGAGTTTTGATGTCTATATCCATTATGCAGTACCACGTTAATAGAATACATCATAATGCCTAATAATCTCATATGGACAAAAATCAGACCAGTTTAGCTCCACAGATCTGAAAGTACTGAGATTAAATATTCAATTTTCTAAAGTGTCGGTATAACTTTTAACAAGGAAAGATCATTTTGTGCTATCAAGTCAATAGAATATTACCCTCCCCTCAGAGAGTCATAAACACAGACCTTGGACGGGGGAGAAAATACGTGTTAGCTTCATGAAAGGAGAAGACCCAAAATCATGAAAAGGAGGTTAAAAAAGATAATCACAAAAAACTAACAAGTACGCAAATATAGTACGGACCCAAATGTGAGAAGAAAAACATAAGAATGTCGCAATAGTTTTATCCAAATGATGATACCCAAATTTGTCAGCCAGTCGTGAACCCAGATCTAGAACCTTTACGAAGAATGGAGCTGAAAACCCACTTGATGGTCTTTAAAACTATACATTAAGAGAAGAAACACAAGGAATTGGTTTAATGTCCACCTTGGCCTTAAAATCTCCCTCCCTCGTGACACCGACTACTAAAGACTTGCAACTGATTTCCATACGGTAAACCTTCTAGGCAATACACTGGCACTAGCAAATACCAAACTCCCTCTCAGATCAATGTCATAACCATACATGGCTATACCAATAAAAAACAGAACTTGGACCACATATCTCGCTATTCGGTGTTATACCCTTCTCTGGATGTACTGGTGAGCAAAGACCACAACCTGTGTATTCATGGTGAGAAACGAGTAGACCCTAGTTCACTCAGTTAGGTGTCGGAAATCTCAGTCATTACGTTATAATGTTCATTGTTAGACTAGAAGTGAGCAAAGTTCATTCACTATCATCCAACTTCCATTAGATCCCTTATTCATTCATCACTCATCTGACTGAATTTGCCCTCCAGATTCAAATGTTTATTATATGTTACATACTGGTATCAACTTTCACCGTCTGCACCTGTCCATCAAAAGCAAAGTAAAAGAGGATTCAGTGAATCACATTCCTATTTCATGATAGTCGTATTTGTGTGTTAAGTTTCGGGCACATTGATATTTTGCTCTATTGGATTAAGTGATGTACTAAGATGCACCTGCAGGCTGCAGGTGTCTAAACCTGAACTCTTCAGACCTGAGTTTTGAAGGAGTTCAAAGTCAGGCATTTTGCTATCTAAGTGAACAGGTCACAAGGGCAAAATTGAAGTTGCATGCATCTCAAGTTCAACTTCAGCTGAAGCTACATGATCCGGATTTAACAGACTAAGAAAAGGCTTTACTGCAAAAATACACCCAGTTCATAAATGCAGAGGTAAGTTTCTACGAAAAAAATAGTAGAATCCAATGTTCACTAAATGAGGATAAGAATCCACATTTTTTTATTCGGCCATGAAAAAGAGGAGACATTAGAATAAGGCTTATTCTTAATACAATGATGACGGTTAAAGAATAACTGTTGATGGAGCTATTGTGACAATGAGTTCTAATATTTTTGAGTTTGGTGGGGGAGTTTCTCACAGTAATAGGATAGGGGAGGATGTGATCAGGTCAGGGCCTGTTGTAACAAATGAACAGACCTCCTTTATATAATGAAGAGAAATGGGGAATTATTCTTAAATGCATATAAAAATGCCACATGTCAAATTTCACACAAAAATGTGTCACGTCTAATTAACTAAGCTAGAAAATTTATCCCAATACCCTTCTCCCTATTTTTATTCCACTCCGCAATGTGTCAAAAACTTCATTGCTCTTTGATGACTGTGTCCTCTTCCCGAACCATCAAAAACTCCACCACCCCTATCCTGCACGAAAAGTCCCACCGCCCCTCTTTGTATAGGACGCTCGAACCCGCTTCTCACTACAGCATGCTGTCTACGGTGAGCAGGATAATTTCTGTAGTTGCTCAGTTGGTGGCATAATTGAGGGTGAATTGGATCTGTGCACTGAATTTGGCATTGTGGATGTTTGCCAAAATGACTGTTCTAAAATATGATATATCCTTTGGTTAGTAATAAATAGAAGATCGTTGACTCAAGATAGGATCAGATTTGGGGTCTCTTTGTGCAATAGGAGTCCATTATGTTTTTCTGCATCAGAGGACTGTCATCTTTTCTGTCTGAATCAGGCAAATAAGTTAGAGCCCCTACCCCCACACACCCCTAAACCCTATATATATTTATTTGTCTGAATCAGGCAGTTTGTAATACAGAATGGAGATTGGCATTCCCTAATGTCATTTACCGGGGAAAAAATGTGGTTGGATGATCATACAGTTTTGATTGAGATGGAAGGGTCGCCCCTCTCCCTCGCCATGATGTAAGCAGCTACCAGGATTTTGCTGAGTTTGTGGGCTCCTTGACTTCTGGTCGAGAGGATATATCCTCAGTCATTAATCACTTTGTGGAGAAAGCTAAGAATGTTTTGATAATATATTTCAACAAAAAAGCAGGTTTTGGCTCATGTTATTCAGAAAGCTCTCCAAGGGACTATGTATACTTATAGTACAACTTGAGCTTGAGCATGACCTGGTTTGAGAATAAAACCAAATTTGAGACAAGAAAGGACTTTTTGGTATCAAAAATTGCGAGTCCGATGGTTTCATCTTGAGCATCGCAACACCAGATTTTTCCATGCATCGACTATAGCCCATAGAAACCAGAATAAAATTCACGGCCTCCTTGATGGTCAGGGCTAGTGGCAGGATCCAAAGTTCAAAAAGAGATGGATGTTGACTTCACAAGAAACTATATGTTGTGGAGCCTCAAGATGTTGTGTACAGAAATATGGTGGGTTCTCGTGGAGCGGTTCTTTGATCGGTTCTTTGATCGTAAGAGTGTCTCGGGATTCAATGTGTAAACCTCAGCTTGAAGGAGGCCTAGGTTCCAACTTAGCTCTCTTGGCTAGGCTAGGTTGGCAAGAACCTAAAAACGAGAACAGGCTTCGGATGTAAGTAATGAGATTAATATACAAGCATAATGCGGATGGTAAAAGCAAAACCAGGTTTGTCCAACCTATGAAGCACCGACTCTTCAAAATGGACGGCAAGTCCGTCTCCAACGCATGTCGGACGCGGACACTCGTTCGACACGCGTCAGACACGCGGTCAACGCCGCTGACACGGGTCAACGGCTCGACTCGCCGCAGACACGGGTCGGACACGACGATTCCACTCCCGGCACGGCAAAACCCAGACCCGAAATCCAAACCCGAAACCCAATTTCAAAGTTAAAGAAACCAAAGAACCTAACCCTAGTCGTCAGAAATCAAAACTTACCCGATCAATAGTTCGTCCTTGTCCTCATCCTCGTCTCGTCCTCGTCGTCAGCTCTCAGTCTCGTCCTCGTCGATCATCCCCGTCAACAGTTCGTCGTCATCGATCATCCCTGTCATGTATTTTGGTCAGTCTCTCTCTCTCAGTCGCTCTCTCTCTCTCCGATCACTCTCTCTCTCCGATCGCTCTCTCTCTCTCAGTCGCTCCCTCTCTCCCCCGATCGCGCTCTCTCTCTGATGCGAAACAATGTGATGTAGGTATGAAGATTAACGACAACAATG
>BQKN01065102.1:330008-372407 GCA_022839385.1 Asparagus kiusianus
ATAAACCCGGCGAAAATCTCGAGCCTGTGTTCGGATGTCCCCATCACTCTCTCTCTGTCTCTCTCAGTCGCTCTCTCTCTCTCCCTCGATCGCGCTCTCTCCCTCTCTCTCTCTCTCTGATCTCTCTCTCTTATCTTATCACTCTCTGTTCTCTCTCGCTCTTTTCAAAAATCACAAAAAAAACCTAGAAATTCAAAGTCACACAACCCCCCCCCCCAACCAACCAAACTTACTGTTTATTTTAATTATTTTAAGCTACTGTTACAGTGTTACTGTTAAGTGTTAAATATTTATTAGGGTTAATAAATATGATTTTAGTTACTGTTAAATATTAATTAGGGTTTCATTTTTTAATTTACTATTAAATATGATTTTAGTTACTATTTTACTATTATTAATCTTTAGTTACTGTTAATTATGATTTTAGTTACTGCTTTACTATTATTAATTTTTTAATTTATTGTTATTGCTATTGTATATTAACTAGTTGCAACTTGAACTTTATTCTCTTGTATTTTGATATGCTCAAGATGAAAGTAATGAAAATTAAAATTTGGTATTATCTTCAAATCAGATACATAACTTACATTTGTCATTGATTATACAAGTCAAAGTTACATAATAATATAACATAAAAAATTGATCTATTTTTCTATATGTTCATCTTCTCTTTCTTGTCTTCTTTAACATTATTGTCTTCAATTCTCTAAGAGATCATTGCCATCCCGACATCTTAATTCACACCTGTAACACACACTTTTCTTTAGTTTCTTATTTATAACCTCCACTTTACATAACAAAAAATATAAAAATATAATAGAAATTTAATTCAATATTGATCTATATATAATAATAATATTAAAAAAATCTAGCCGTGTCGTCGTATCCTATTTTTTTAGGTTTTGCCGTGTCTGTGTCCGTGTCCGTGTCGCCGTGTCCGTATCCGTGCTTCATAGGTCCCAGCACAACGGATACGTAGTCGGGTATTCTTGCTAGTGAGGCTATAGTGAAGACACGTACGTGTTGAAAGATAGGACATGTAAGTCATCTGCATTTATGGTAAGATTCATGACCACGCACAGTTCCTTTGGTGGGTACGATTCCGAAAAGTGAAGTTAATTGTTTAATTATTGATTACAAAGATACTTATTTAGGTTGGGTCTTGGTGTGGTTAGAGTCTTTCCTTCTAAATGAGTATGTCGAACAGTTGGTGAGCATTACAGTGAATGACTCATTAAAAACCAAGATAAATATTGACTGTCCTCATGTAAGGGGACTTTTGATTGCAAAACAATACCAACTTACTATGGCAGATGGTGACATTGCATATTCTGATACTGCTTGGGAAAAGATTTGGAAAGCTTGGCCCCTACAGGAGGTGCTACTTCTTGTCACTTCTTAGGCATAATCGTCCCTTAACCAACTGGGCCAAATATATGAGACACTTAACCAGTCAGTTGGTAAAGGGCTTACTGGATTTATGCATCCCTGGCAGGTACATACAGGTTATCTTGCTAATATGTTCTCTTTGAACTTAATCCTGGGTCACCTGGGACATGAGTACAAGTATTAGGGTGATTATGTGGGCCTAAGACTGATCTATTGTTTTTGGGGAAGTAGCGCAAATTATTTGGTAGTGGCACGATGAGCATACACCTGATTACCATAGGATGCCGAGGAGCCCAATCAAAGTGGTACGTTAACAAGTTTGTATAATTTCAAAGGATATCCCTAGGGAGCTAGATAACTCAATAAGCCCGATAGTGATGGTTGATTGGGAACCTCCTCAAGTGGGCTGAATAAAAATCTATATGGTTAAATGGCACGGTAAAAGCATGTTGATTGTGACATGGTATAGCCAAAGTCAGTGGCAGGCTACCAGATGAAAAAGGGGCTTGCAATATTTTAGAAAGCGCTAAGCGTTTCTAAGCGTCAGACTTAGCGCCTAGCGCCTAAGCAGACACTTGAGCGACACAAACATTTCTAATATCAAGAGAGGAAGTAGTGTTTTGATCTTCGGTACATTTTAACCTTGCTAACTTTTTTCAACCATTAATATGCTTAAGCAAGCAATATACCTCTTTCTAACACCGTATAGTCCATGTAAGTAGCTCATTCTCCCCTGGGAGATGCTAAGATTTAGACGAGTGGAGAAGATACCGCTAAGGTTTAAGCGGGCGCCCGCTTTCTAAAACAATGGGACTTTGTTTGTTGGCTTCATAGGTTGTTTGGGTGCTCATGATGTGCTTGTTTCGAAATTGGGGAGTATTCTATATGGGCTTAATATAGATTGTGAGCAGCAACGCACTCGGATTATGCATGAAACAGACTCTAAGGAGGCAATTGATGTTATTCATAAAATCATAATGCTACCAATGATGATCCTCACTATAATATCATCTCTAGGATCCTGGAGTTTACGCAAAAGCCATGGCAAGCTCGGTGCGGCACGTTTGCAAAGAAGTGAATCAAGCGATGGACTTTCTTGTAAAGTTAGGTTTTAACCGAAATATCTATCACATAGGACTCAACGAGATAGCATATGGAATGTCAATTCATTTATTAGGACATTGCAGACAAGAAATGAGTCAAATGACCACGATTAATGTTGTCAGATGATGATGTATTCAAAATTTTAGTTTGTTTTTCTTTTAAGGGGTCTCCCCTCCGTCGTTCTACCAAGAAAATCTCTAAAGTCTGTAGTTTCATTGTCCTTAGTTTTCAACTTGTAGATTGGTATGAAATTGTGTGGGATAAGCTTACTGTTCTTAAGCTTGCACATTTTCTTTAGTAAGAAATAAATAGAATATTATTGAATCGAGATAAAATCTGCATATTTGAGGACTCTGTGCAATATGTGCCTATTTTCTTGTTTTGCGACGGAGGACCACTAACATTTTTTCTTTGAGTGTTCTTTATTATGATGCAATTTGTAATTTTAGAATGAGTTGATGAAGTGGTTGGATTTTAGAAGTTGTATTTGGAGACTTTTGCTGGAGTGGTATAAAGTTCAATGAAAGAGGAAAGACTATTGCAAGTTGCAACCAAGTCAAGAGGCGAACCAAGGAAGTCTGAGGGTATGACTCAATAATAGCCCGAAAGTATGACTAAATAATGAGATTTGTGATAAAACTTAGGAGAGACAACTGATGTTATTCAAAACGCTACCAATGATGATCCTCACTCTAATATCATCTCTAGGATCCTGGAGTTTTCGCAAAAGTCGTAGCAAACTCAGCTGCGACATGTTTACAGAGAAGTGAACCAAGCGACGAACTTCCTCGTAAAGTTAGGTTTTAACTGGAGTCCTCATCACACAATACTCAAGGAGATGGCATATGGAACTTTAGTTCATTTATTAGGACATTTCCATCAAGAAATGGCCACGATTAATGTCGTCTGATGATGATGATGCATTTAACGTTTTAGTTTTCTTGTAAGGGTTTTCCCCTCCGTTGTTCTACCAAGAAAATCTCTAAAGCCTGTAGTTTCATTGTTCTTGGTTTTAAAATTGTAGATTGGTATGAAATTTTGTCTATTATGTTGTCCTTGTACTTGGTTAGAAATAAAGAGAATATTATTGAATTGAGATAGAATCAACATATTTGAGGCCTCTGTGTGCAATATGTGCCTATTATGTTGTTCAACATTGGACGACCACCAACATTTTTTTTCTATGAGTGTTCTTATTCTGACACGGTCTGTAATTTTAGAATGAGCTAATGGGGTGGTTGGATTTTGTTAGAAGTTGTATTTGGAGACTTGTGCTGAAGTCGTATAAAGTGAATGGAAGAGAAAAGACTTTTGCAACCAAGTCAATAGGCAACAATTGCTACTTCAGTTTACCACATATGGACGGAAAGAAATGAGGGGATGCATAACAGCTCGAGGTTCTTTTATATTGGTCTCTTGGTTAGATGTAGACTAAATAATGAAATTGTGATAAAACTTAGGAGCGGCAATTGATGTTATTCGAAATGTTACCAGTGATGATTCTCGCTATAATATCATCATTAGGATCCTAGAGTTTTTGCAAAAGCTATGGTGAGCTCAGCCGCAACATGTTCATAGAGAAGTGAACCAAACAATGAACTTTCTCATTAAGTTAAGAATTAACTGGAATCCTTGCCACACGATACTCAAGGTGATGGCATATGGAATAACAATTCATTTACTAGGGCATTGCGGGCAAGAAATGACCTTAATTAATGGCATCTGATGATGATGTTTTTATAGTTCTCATTTGTATTCCTTTTAAGGGGTTTCCCCTACGTTGTTCTACCAAGAAAATCTCTAAAGCCTAAAGTTTCATTGGTCTTGGTTTTTAGCTTACATGTTAGTACAAAATTGTGTGGGTAAGCAAATTGTTCTTACATATGCATATCTACTCCTCTATACAAATGGGAGAACCTAAGATTCCTGTTCACACTACAGTAATGTTACTGTAGCATTTACTGTAGTATGATTACTGCAGTAATTCCAAAAATACGGGGTGCTATAGCATGCGTACTGTAGCAATTCAAAAAATGTGGGGGATACTGTAGCAATCTAAAAAAACGCGGGATGCTGTAGCAATTCAAAAAACTCATTGTAGCATTCAAAACATGATTGTTGTGGCGTGAAAAAAAATAACATCGTGCTTTGCACGGACCACACTAGTATTCCTTGGTTAGAAGTAAATGGAAGATTATTGAATTGAGATAGAATATGCATATTTGAGGCCTCTCTGTGCAATATGTGCAAGTTGTTCTGCATCAGAGGACCACTGGCATTTTTTTAGTGTTCTTATTATGACGCGGTTATAATTTTGGCGGAGTAGTGGGATTTTAGAAGAAGCTGAATTTGTAGACTTTTGGTTGAGTGGTATAAAGCTCAATAGAAGAGGAAAGACTATTGCAACCAAGTCAAGAGGCAGCAATTTCTACTCCTATACAAGGATAGAAAGAAATGAGAGTAAGCATAAAAGCTCAAGGGTAATTTATAATGGTTATATGTAGACTAAATAATGAGATTGTGCTAAAACTTAGGAGTGATAATTGATGTTATTCAAAATGCTAACGATGATCAGTGTTTTCAAATGCGCGCGCTTCATTGCGCCTCATACGCCTTACGATGCGGACGGTGGAGAAGCGCCCCACATATGATGCGGCAGCACCTTTTGCGCCTCGCGTACATCCTACTTTGTGCAGGGTGTATGTAGTACATATCCTCATATAGTTTTGTTTGTTAACATATCAATCAAGTCTTTATACTTGATATTTTATATCCCAAAAAGCAAAATAAATCTATTAGGCCTTTTTAATAGCCTTCAATTGAGTACCATTACTAATCTTTTGCTTGGATATTAGTCTTGATTTACATTTGATTTAAAAAGTTATGAATTTTGCTACTATTTTGGGTGTTAGCATTAGAAATTAAGGCATTATAATGTAATTTTGTAGTAAGATATTATTTATCATGATATTTTTATGTAAATTCTAAAAACATGTTCTTTCGCGTTTGATTACATATATTGAAAAATTATGTGTGGTGTGTGTCTCGCATCACTCGGGCACGCGCATCGCGTTGCGCCTTGCGCATGTGCGTAAAGATGTTTTGCACCCCGCATTGCACCTTGCGCATCGACAACATTGACGATGATGATCCTCACTATAATATAATCACTAAGATCCTGGAGTTTTTACAAGACATGGCAAGCTTAGCGACATGTTCACAGAGAAACAAACCAAGCAACAGAATTCCTCACAAAGTTAGGATTTAATTGGAATCCTCGTCATGCAGTACTCAAGGACGACATATGGAATGTCAGTTCATTTATAAGGACATTGCGGGCAAGAAATGACTTAGACTAATGTCGTCTGGTGATGATGTTTTTAAAGTTTTAGTTTGCATTTCTTTTAAGGGGGGTTTCCCCTCCGTTTGTCAACCCAGAAAATCTCTAAAGCTTATGGCTCCATTGGCCTTGATTTTCAACTTGTGGATTGGTATGAAATTGTGGGAGCTAACTGTTCTTAAGCATACATATATTTTTAGTTAAAAGTAATAGAATGCCGTTGAATCGAGATAGAATCAGCATATTTGAGGTATCTTTGTGTAGTATGTGCCTATTAAGTTCTTTTGCATCAGAGAATCACTAGTTGTTTTTTTCTTAGTGTTCTTATTCTAAAACAGTGTGTAATTTTGGAATGAGGTGAAGGAGTAGTTCGATTTTAAAAGAAGCTCTATTTGGAGACTTTTGCTGGAGTGGTATAAAGTTCAATGGAAGAGGGAAGACTATTGCAACCAAGTTTAGGGGCAGCAATTGCCACTTCAGTTTACCATATGTGGATAGAAAGAAATGAGAGTATGCAAAATAGCTTGAGGGCCTTTATAATGGCCACTTGGTTAGGTGTAGACTAGACAATAAGATAGTGATAAACCACTCTTTCTCATGTAATTGTATAGACTGATACTGCCGCAGTGGTAAAACAATGGTTTTCTCATAAAAGAGAATATAAAGGACTAGAACAACAAAGCTTAGGTTGAATCAAGAAATATTAAGATAATAATAAATTTTCTGGCAAGTTTCTATGATGGTGTAGTGCAATATATACAACCTATATAGGTGTGTATAAAGGAGTCATTGAAACGATTTAGTAGTGCAGGGACTAACGATGATGTGCTATAACAAAATATTATAGTGGAAGTGAGTTTGATAGAAGCATGAAATAGATGTATTCTGTAAAGTTACAACATAACTACAGAGCATAGTATTTCATGTCTCCATATGTCACAAAATTCCACAGAACCATCTACTATAGCACTAATTGATATTGAATCACATACAAACGATAGAACTGACATACGAACATATTTGTTGGGTAATGTGAACCTTTGTTAGTATGGTCCAAATGAACATAATGGTCTAGTGTTGCGCAACTATCATGGAGGTGTGGAGTAACTAGTAGAGTTACCAAAATGTATATAGAGACCTTGAGCTTAGGACTTAAAGCTCGTGTTCTTAAAGCTCGTTTAACAATTTAGTGCTAGTCATCATAAGATCATTTACATGGAAGTTATGGTCAACATAGTCCAATTAACTAAAATGAAGAGTTATCTATTAGACTTGCCGTGTAACTTATCAACATCAAATTGACATTACAATGGCACCATAGTTACTTTCCCGTTTTTGTTGTTGCGAGATTGTTTTATTTTGCTCACCAATATTGCTTATTATTTTGCTCACCGTTGTTTTATTTGCTCTCTATTATTGCCTACTTATTGATTGTTAATTCTTTTTTATTTATTTTTGCCAGGTTCGAGGATCATCACTTCAAAGCTATCACACTTGGACTGTTTCCAGTTTCTCACTCTGTTTAGTTTTTAGTATTAGTTGGATATCATGACTGGCTTGTGATTTAGGATTTGACTATAACTTTCTGTATTGTCTTTCATTTGGGATTTGTTGTGGTCTTTTTTTCATATGGATTTTTGTTGGCATTCCGGACATGTTTTCTATTATGGGACCTTTTAGTTAGATATCAGTGGTCATATTTCTTTTAGTTAGATGTTATAGAACTGTGCAGGATGTTAGAACATTTTATTGCGAAAATGCCTTCCAAAACACATATATGCACCCATTAAACACACACATGCATACATAACACACATGCATGCATATAGCCATATACATAAACCATATCTTTCCAAATCCTATTCATAACAATCAATTAAATTAAATGTAATGCATACGCCTCCACATCACATCCATTACTATTAGAAAACACATCACATCCACTACTATTAGAAAATTCCCCCTCATATCAATTATGTCACATTGTTTAAATTCTAATATTTACACTAAAATGTATTATGAAAGCCAATTCTAATTTAGTATATAATATAACTATTGTTTACTATAATTAGACTGTGATTTATCTCCATTATAACAGTATCTATATTATACTAAATTATTTTCCAAACAAAGATATTGGTCATCTCTACACCAATCTACATGGACACCGAAGCAAATGCGTGAATATTTTGATGATAATAATAATGACAATAAAAATATAATTTCATAATATTATATAATAATGTATATAATATTATGTAAAAACTCCTTCCACAGTATTACCCAAAACAGTTTACTTTAGATATTACAATATTATATAATGATATATAATGATAAAATAGAAAATTCTATCTAAAAAACCCATTCAACCATACATACGCAACTATAACTCCCTCGATTAAATCAGCCACTAAAGTGCATAAATTTTCTATTGGATTCGAACTAATCAATCTTAACCCTCTTATTTCTCTCAAATGTAACTCTCACATCATCTCATTCCTATATATATTCCTCATCCTCAACATATGATCACAAAAGCAATCACCTACAATAAAAAAGCATTCGGCATCTGAATCTTTAACCCAAATTCTACCATTCTATGACCTTATCATTCCACTGCATTCTCAACATCAACAAACCACCAGCCACGCAACTAATTTTTCCTGAATCCAAATTCAAGTCAACCAATACAAACATTGGTCAAACATGAATATCTGAAGGGAGACCAGGACTGCAGGACAGTTCTAATGTTCCTTTGAAGCAAGATTTGGAGTATCAAATGTTCCAGTACCGTGTGGAAATAATCAACGAGTGATGGCCGTATACTTAATAATGATTTAGAGGGTGGATGTTTTTGCAAAGCCTTTATAGTTATAAGAGTGCATGTGATGGAAATTCTCTTAATATTTATTCAGTTCAAAAACTTTGCTTTATATCGTCATGCAACATGAGAATTTGTTAACGAGGGATAACAGGATTTGATTGACGATAGCGCAAAAAAAAAGAGATTGATTTAGATTTTGATTCTTGAGCCCGTAGACTTTTTTTTAACATTATAATTATATAAAGAGAAAAAAATAATGATCAATAAATGTAGCGATGATCACAAATATATATCAACCCATATAATCTTTTAATTTCATCAGTAAAAAAAAGTTAACTTATACTTCGATTCTACCAACTTTAGTTCTAGATTCATGTAATATGATATGATATGTAAATATTTAACGGTTTCCTCAATGCTTTATTTTAGAATATAACATACACACATACGCTATACTAGTATGGGATAGCGTAGCTCAAATTATTGAGAATCATATGCAAGTAAGATGTGAATCGCACGAACCTGTAGTTCTCCTATTGTTGACTGAAATGGGCGTTTTCCCATGTTCTAGGCTGCAATCACTTGACCCAGATGATAGAGAGAATTGTGAACTGGATTAAGACCTTGCCTCTTACATACTTTCATAACACAGTCACTACTCCAATAACACAGCTTCAGGAACTCCAAAAGCCGTGTAATGAGTTTACCTCCAAACTTTTCCTTCTTCTCTATAAGTGCAAAGAGAGAACGATTAACAAGTAGTGCAAAGTCAAGGACAAATAGACAATCATCAAAATTTAATGTAAAATGGGGACATTGCTATAAACTGACATCTGTGATGGAAAACTGCTAATAAACTTATGTACGTTGCTCCTCATTATAGAGGTAATAAATCTTTTGAAGTGATTTCAAGTGCTTTCTTTTCACATATGAATTCGTTTTTGTGGGAGTGGAACAAACAGCCTCTATGTTTTGTATCGATTTAGGTTTCTTTCGATCTCAGGATCACCAATGTCTCTCCTCTCCTCTTTTGCTACTTCACGGTGCATCTCTGCTACATCTTCTCTTTTTCAATAGAGAAAAACAAAGAAAAGATTAAATTTTGTTTTAAAAAATGATTTTGGCTAGATGTATAAAAAAATTTATAGATTAGGGAGGATAAAAGGCTGCAAGCTTGGATCTCTTTAAACCAAAAAAAAACAAAGATAGGACTTAACTTTGTTAGACAGGAATGAGTTTGGCCAAAAAGAATAATAAATTTTCATCTACTGAAGAAGAAAAACACTGCAGCTTCGGTCAACCTGTGTCCCCAGTGAGCGCAGTGATCATTAGAACCAAAAAAACAAAGAAAGAACGGAACTT
This sequence comes from Asparagus kiusianus, assembly GCA_022839385.1. Lineage (NCBI taxonomy): Eukaryota > Viridiplantae > Streptophyta > Magnoliopsida > Asparagales > Asparagaceae > Asparagus > Asparagus kiusianus. The sequence goes on from BQKN01065102.1 coordinate 340,028, forward strand.
TGTAAAAAAAGAAATCAGTTTGAACGAAGATATGTAAAATGGCAAAGCATAAAAGCGAACTGTAGCCTCTCTAGCCAGTGATCTCTGTCAATTATGATCTATTACATAAAAAAACAAAAAAGAACAGATCTTTGTTTAAAGAAAAGAAGAAGAAGAACTAAACAAAAACCTGAAAAGAACAGATCTTTCTTATTTTAAAAAAAAAACATCGTAGTTTTAAGAAGATAGATACCTGAGATAGCAAAGCTTAGATCAACTGTAGCCCCCCTCATGGTTCTCTGTTATTCTCCTTTAAACAAAAAAAAAATTCAAAAAAAAATCCAGTTGAATAACGGGGAATCAGTTTGAATAATTTTTGCAGATCTAAGAAGCCTAATACCAGAAATGACAAGCTTAGATCACCTGTCCCCTCTCTTTCCCTTTGAGTCTCTACTAATTCGTCTCTGTTTCAACAAAAAATATGTATATATATATTAAAAAAGCAAAAAGAAAATAATAGATCTAAAGTTAGATAACAAGGAATGATTTTGACTGAATACTTACCATTTACATAGATCTACGGTATGAGAGATGGCCAGGTTCCATGGCCCAGATCTGTAGAATTCATGGAAAACTCGCAGAGGACGAGATTTTTTCATTAAAAAAGAAGTACAGGAGAAAAAAAACACCCGTCCCCTACGGGGGATCGATCTACAACTTCTCTTTGATAAATATTCGAAATTTTTTTATGATTTTTCTTTTGCAATTTCAATTTCTCCGCCGTTAGGTTTTGGCATGGGAGAGGTTTAAAGCCTACGAAGAAGATGAGATGAAGAGAAGCCGACGGATACGGTAACAGATGATAAACATAAATTTGTCCTTTTCTGCAAAAATAAAATGCACCCGTAGCGTTTCACACCCATCCACATCCCTGAGCCCAAGTTGGCCCATTCTCAACTTTGATATGACCTTCGTCCTTACTTCAGCGCCAATTAGGGGCTGTTTGTTTGGTTTCCTAAAACCTAAGAATAGGAAATGGGAGCCCAATAAGGGCTTGTTTGGTTATTTCCTAAAAACCCAAAATATAGAAATGAAAACTAAGAAATATCAAAAAGTACAATTTCACACATTTCTATCCCTAAAACTCACCCACAACATCTAATAAAATATTATTTTTATCCAATAACTCATCCATCACATCTAATAAAATATTATTTTCATCCAACAACTCATGCATCACATCCACCACATCTAATAAAATATTATTTTCATCAACAACATCACTCAACTCATCTCATCTCATATTTAAAAATTGCACACATCATCCAATAAGATTGTGACAACTCATCACATCTAATTAACATTTCATTTCTTTGTTTTCATCCCAAAAAGTTGTGAAAACGCATTTCTTAATCTTGAATCACATCACCCAATAATACAATGACAGCTCATCTCATCTCATTTCATTTCTTATTTTTATGTATGAACCAAACAAACTTTTTTAAGAAATTGGTTTCTTATAATTCATTTCTTTATTTTTTTGGCCAACCAAACAACATCAAAACAAGTTTTCTTAAAAAATCACTCACATCATCCTATAATAAAGGGGTGTTTGGTTACATTTCTATAAATTATAGGAAATGTTTTCCACCCAAAATTTGATTTCCTTGTATTTCTTAAAAAAATTATAGGAAATGTTTTGAGAAGTTAAAAAGTACAATTTTTCTTACTTTTTGTATTTTGCTTGTTTGGTTCAAAACAAGAAAATGACTCATAACTTTTGGAAAAATAGCAACATTTCTTATAATTTATAGAAATGTAACCAAACACCCCCAACTATATAGAAAAGTGAGAACTTTATAGAAATGTGTTAATGAGTTTTATTATTTAAATAATGAATGCGTCAGATTTCCAAGAGATTTCCGCCCATTTTTGAAGGAAATCAATTTCTATAAAATTTGGTACTTTTCTATACTTTATAGAAAACATTTCTGTAAATCTTTTTTGAGCCAAACACAGTTTATAGAAATCTATAGAAATCTCTTAATTACAAAAATGTCATTGTTTGTACTTTTTGAGAAAACATTTCTCAAAAACAATGCAACCAAACACCCCCTAAGGTGACAACTCATCTCCATTTTTTTTATTTCTTCTTTTTTTAGCAAACCAAACACTCCCAAAATAATTCTTTGATTTTATAGTTTTCCATTTCTTTGTTTTCCAATTTTTTTAGGGCAAACAAACAGCCCCTAATAGGAAATGGAGCTCCCATTTCCTATTCTTAACCATTTCCATCATTAAAACTTACCCCAATATTCAATAAAATATATTTTATCATCCAACTCATCTAATAAAATATTATTTATCATCTAACTCATCTAATAAAATATTACTTTTATCATCCAACATCTAATAAAATATTATTTTTATCATCACATCATTCAACTCATCTCATTTCATCCCATCTCATATTTAAAAACCAATCACATCATTCAATAATATGGTGACAACTCATCTCATCTCCTTAAACTTTCATCTCCACCCATTTCCTCCAAAAAAAATAGGAAATGGGTTTCCTTAAGTGTGGGTCACATCATCCAATAATATAATGACAACTCATCACATCTCATTTCTTTTCTTAATTTTAAGAATGAACCAATCACAATAAAGAAATCTAAAAAGGGAAAGTCTTTTCCTTTTAAGTCTTTTCCTTATTTTTTTAGCCAACCAAACACAAGAAAAGAACCTCCAATAAGTTTTATTTAAAAATCACTCACATCATCCAATAATATAATGACAACTCATCTCATCTCATTTCCTTTTTACTTTTAAGAAGTGAACCAAACACAAGAAATTGACCAATATTTAAGAAAACATTTCCTTTTCTTCCCATTTCCAATTATTTTAGCGAACCAAACACCCCCTTAGATTCACCGCCCGCATTTTAGAAGAGGTGATTTTATTCAATCAATGTTGATCTTTTTTATTTATTTTTTTTATTTTCTCCTCTTTTTCTTTTGTAGAAATCAAAAACGTTCTTTAAAAAAAACTATCTATATTTTATAAACTTTCTATCATTGTTTCTAGTGCTAAATTTCCAACTACTTATACAAGATGAGATACCGTATATCAAGAAACTATTTTAAATCTTCAATATCTTTTTCATCATTTTTTTTTAAAAAGTATTAGTTATTATCTTAGGGAAAATGTATTTAGGCCTCACAAAAATAAAGGGGATGTCGCCCAGCCCCCCGACTTTTTCTCTTACTCTTTAACCTTAAAAATCAAAAAACCTTTCTACAGCCCCCTTTTCACACTCTCCCATGAATTCATCTTAAAACCTTCCGAAAGTACCATTTCCCTTATCTTCTTCTTCTTCTCCTCCTCTGTGGTTTTCTCCTTCTCCTCTCAATCTCCTCCCCTCCTCCTCCTCCTCTCAATCTCCTCCCCCCTCCCCTTCCCACTCCCAGTTGTGGTCCTCCACCGCCGCCTCTACTTCGATCAGATCCTCTCCAATGTCACCCACTCCTTTGTCACCCCCCTCTCGATCACCGGTCAACGCTCCACCATCATCGCCTACTCAGGGTCACCCTCTACATGTGACCTCGTTGTTGTTGCGTCAAGTAGAGGATTGAAAGAATTTGTTTTGAAATGTTGTGGTTGGATTCAAGGTACGGGTTTTGTTGGGAAAAGGGTGTTTGAGTATATGGTCAGAGGATTGAGCTTGGTAGGTATGGTTGAGGATGCATAGAAGATGCTTTATGAAATGGGTCACTTGGGGTTTAAGCCATCGGGGTTTGAGTATAGAGTGGTGATTCAAGTGTATGGACGGTTAGGGTCGTTTAAGGAGATGAGGATTGTGATTGGGAGAATGGATGATGCTGAAATTAGAATAGATACGGTTTGTGTGGATTTGGTGCTCTCTAGTTATGGTGACTATGGAAATTTGGCGGAAATGGTTACTTGGATTAGAAATATGAAGGTGTTGGGGATTGGTTATTCTGTTCGAACTCGCAACTCCGACTTGAATTCTTGTCCTAGTATAGTTTCAATGGTTAAGGATTTATGGACTCTTCCCCTTTCGATGGATGACATGCTCGAAATGTTGAATGGATGAGTTCAATGACTATGTGTTCCTGTGGTTTGGTTGTACTTAGATCAAATTAATAAAATGTATTGTGTCTATTTAGTGATCAATTTTGGTGTAATTTATTGCGATTGTATGTGAAATGTATTGTGGCTGTCATGTGAATATGTACAAGTTCATTCAAATAGAACTTGATGTGCATGATAAACTGAAGATTATATATAAATTATGTGTATCAAAACCTGAATATTATGGTACATAATATGTACATAATCTTGAGGTTATTGTGTACATAATATATACAAATTATGTATACGATACACTATTAAATCTCATACACTTGTACATAATATGTACATATCCTTCAAGTTATTATGATACTGTCAAATCCTATGATCAACAAGAACATGATCAGCAAGAACATGACATGTTTCCTATGCTAACTTTAACTATTACATGTTAACTTTCAGCATTATATGTCAACTATCCTCGTAACATGTTAACTTTTAATTGAACATGTTAACTTTCATCATAATATGTTAACATTCACTATTACATGTTAATTTTCACCATAATATGTTAACTTCCTTCATAACATGTTAACTTTTATCAAAATATGTTAACCTTCATAATATGTTCAATTGATTATACTATGTGTTCTTGTGGTTTGGTTGTACTTAGATCAAAATTTAATGAAATGTATCATGGTTGTAATTTAATGAAATTTATTTCGATATGAATGAACTTGTACATATTCACATGACAGCCACAATACATTTCACATATAATCGTAATAAATTACACCAAAATTGATCACTAAATAGCCGCAATACATTTCACATACAATCGTAATAAATTATACCAAAATTGATCACTAAATAGACACAATACATTCCATTAAATTTTGATCTAAGTACAACCAAACCACAAAGAACACAAAGTATAATCAATTGAACAAATTATGAAGGTTAACACATTATGATGAAATTTAATGTGTTATGAATAAAGTTAACATATTATAGCGAAAGTTAACATGTAATAGTGAAGGTTAACATTTCAGCGGACGTTTATAAATTATTCTGCTATGTTAACTTTAATGCTATGTTAACTTTAATTTCAGTTACAATTAGCTTTAGCTTGACTACTAAAATGAAAGGTAACTTTCTGCTATTTTAACTTTCAACTTTGAATCGAGAACATTTCGGTGGACATTTGTAAATTATTCTACTGTTTGTAGTCTAGTTCTTTTTCCTCCCTTCATTTTAGTAGTAATTTGTGACGCCCCAGATTTCACGCAAGGCTGCAGTCCAAGGCAAAACCCGAAATGTCAAACCTGCCAAGCATCAAACACCATGCTACGATATGTTTCACCATCACAGTCACTATCTCTCTAGTGGAAATAACAAATAAGTAAAAGTACCGACAGATAAATAATAGAGATAAAACAAACCAGGTGTACACAGAAGCAATAAGAGAATAATCATCAGTGAGCCCAACTAAAATAGAACAGAATATCTCTGAGTCTGAAATAAACCTCAAGTACAATGAGTCAAATAAAGTATCACTATGACTCTCAGCCTCTACAAAATAAAATACAAGTCTAGAGTCCGAACATAAACAACTAACTACGGAGTTCTGTAGTAACTACTAAAATAATAAATAGCTAGATGGAATCTATGAAGAGATCTCATCAACCCGTGAATCTCCGTACGCCGGACTCACTGCCTGAAAGGGGGGAAAAACAACGAGCGTCAAAACGCTATAGCGAGATCATATCCACCTCTCCCCAGGGGAAGGGGTAGGAGTATATAGAAAATAGAGTTAGTACATATAAGTATGAAATCATTCATATAACTCTAACTATATATTAGTATTTAGGAATCCACAACACGAGAGTTAGTACGTCGAGCAAAATAATCCAAACAAGGAAACCTCATGTATATACCATGTCTCAAAATGTGACTCCCTAAATACCAACTCCAAACTCTATGAATGAAAAACAATAAACAAAAGGAAACATTCCAAACCTCAAACATGTAGAATAAATATCTCATCTCAAAACTACACTCGAGTAGACGGCTCTAATGTAAGGGGGATCTCATCCAAAACAAAAGTTAACCATAAGCCATATCATGTAAGCCACGATCTAAAAAAAATACCCTACTCGTGGAAATCCAATATGGAAGCAAAACTACAACTGATAATACTTACACGTGTGCATCTCCTTGTGTAATAATGATACTCTTGTAATATTTTTACTCAATCGCTCTACGGCATTAGGTTTTATCGCTCTATTCCAGATACATGAAACGACGATACTTTTGTAATACTCTTACTCAATCATCCTGCGAAAATAGATTTTATCTCCCTATTCCGGATACATAAAATAACGATACTTTTGTAATGCTCTTACTCAATCGTCTTGTGGAAATATGTTTTATCTCCCTATTCCGGATGCATTTAGTTATCAACTCGTTTAGAGTTTCAAACTTGTTTTGTAAGTTCTCCATAGTATCAAATCGTGAGGAGATCTAGTGAATCAAGACGTTCGGATCGTCAACGGAGAGCAAACTTAACGCGAGCATTCGAGGGAGGTACTCCATCGCTACCGTGAAGAACCCAGAATTAAATAAAGGGGAGAATTCAGATTAATTCTCCTCTCTTTTATAATCAGGAAATCCAAATTAAATTAAGATTAAGAGATTTGTAAACATTCTTTTTCTAAGCAGTTAGAGAGAATAAAACATTCAATTCTTTCATTTTTCATTTTACTAATTTTCTACCAAACAAAAGGTGGCGACTCCGATGGGGAAAATCTTCTCTGAGAAGAAGTGGTGGTGTAATCCGATGTTTATCTCACTGGAACGACTGTTGAAACTCTGATTATCGAGTTCGATCAAGCTAAGTATGAGGAGTTACTCTCCTTCGGATCCCTTAGCCCTAAGGCTATGTGCAAGATCCGTAAATTCTTCAAGGAGAATAAAGCTCCAATTATTGCTTCTATACCAAAGGCATTTCCTAATGCTATTGATGTCTTTCACCAGCAACACCTGGAGCTCAAGCATGCGTTCGGGTAATAAAATCAAATATAGAATGCGTAGCACGACTAGATTGAGGGGCGGATATAAGAAGTCTATGGATTCAAGGCATTTCAAGAAGATCCATATTCATCAGGATCCAGTCTCATCCAAACATAGACTGGGGGTTCCAATTCAAACCTCGCAATCAGCGAGTAACTCTTTTTGAGTTTTTATGACAGATTTGAGAGAGTTCATATTGGGAGGAAGACCGATGCAACAAGTTATTCATTCATTCCAATGTGAACGACGGATTCCTACGGTCCTCTTGAGATGTCAATGCTGCTCATATGCGGCCAAACCATTGGTGTTCGACCAATTGATGAATGTTGCCTTGCCCAACCAAGGACGACAGTCACACAAGAAGAAGTCTCCAGAGACTGAGTATCCCGGAGTCACTATCAATGTGATCAGTAGCGGGAAGATCTCAGGTCCTAGTTTCGATGACTCTGAGATAAGTCATTCACCGACCATCAGAGAAATCGCTAACGAGTTTGAAGGAATCTACCAATGCACTTGTACACGAAGATGAGCCATTCCTCCTGTCAACTATCGGAGATTAGCCAGAGGAACCAATTCCGAGGGTGAACACTTAGCCATTGCGGAGTCTCAATCATTAAGTTCTGTCGTTGAGCATGAGAGCTTCACCCACATGACAAAAAATTCTAAAGATCTCTCAAAGAGGGTTCCTGAGCAGGATGCCATGCTCAAATCACAGCATAAGACCCTCGATGAACTCCTAGCCCTGTTGATCAAATTGTAGCAGACAATGCCAAATCTCAGAAGACAGATTCGCCACCTAGGCAAGAATCTTTCCGGAGAGGAAAAGCGTCTTCATCCTGACTTCGCACGAGCAAAGGGAAAGGAAAAGTGGTTGATGGCGCTGACCAAGAAGCCAACAACCTGGAATCTTCCTCTGATGAAGGAAGAGAGACTGAGAACGAGCATAATCTCCAATATGCTAAAATAGAAGAATTGGAATTTCGTCTCAATACCATTGCTAACAGAAAGATGAGGGAGTTGTCAGGCCCTATCCTGTCCAATGACCAGCTTTCCCTGCCTTTGAATCAACAACCTGAACCGCACAACTTACACTAACCAACTCTATTTGATGATTAATATCATTCGAATGATGGGTCATTGGATGAAGATTTTTGCATTATAAAACAAAGTATGAATATCACATATATGGAGCAAGACATCAATAGCATTAGGAAAAAGGAAGAAAACATGGAAGAAAAAGGAGAAGGACCCTTATGACCTGGAATCAAGGATATAAGACTACGATCAAGCTCTTGCAGATGTTACATTCAGAAATTCACTTTGTCTGATGTGAAATGAAATGCTTTTTAGTTTGTACACTAATACTACTGGTACGCAAACTTGTATAGTGATAGCATTGATACACAAACCTACACCAGGTTTCCCTGCCTTTGCATCAACAACTTGAACTGCACAACCGTTCATTCCTGTACACTGATACCACTGATATGCAGACCTACACCAGTTTTCCCTGCCTTGGAATCAACAACCTGAACTGCACAACCTACACTAAAAAAATATGAATAACACAGTTATGGAGCGAGACATCAATAGCATTAAAAAAGAGGGAGAAAACATAAAAGGAAAAAAAAGGAAAAGGACCCTTATGACCTGGAATCGAGAATGTAAGACTGCAATCGAGCTCTTGCAAATGTCATTTAGAAATTCACTTCGTCTGATGTGAAATGAAATGCTTTTTGGCTTGTCAAATTAGGATCTTTCAGCTTGGGATCTAATTAACACAAGGCTTGCTACGTCTTAGCTTACAACAGTTCCTTTTTGGTGAGTTATCACCAATCAGATGACTGAATCGTTAGAATATGGACTCTTCATATTCTATCATGTGACATTGATATCAATTTAAATTTGAATTTTAAATTTAACTACTTTGATAGTTTAAGACATAACTATATTGGGTAGCTATGAACTCTTTGATGGTGTGAGTTCAATAAAGGGAGTTACTTGTCCACACACAAATAATAATGATCAATGAATGATCAATGAATAAAGTCCTGTGATAATAATCAATCAATTTCGGTTTTGTGTTGTGGAGTGGACAAGGAAGAACAATCATCGGTAATTTGGTGTTTATTGCATTCAACAATGGAAGAAGGTATGCACAATCTAATTCAATCTCGTTTTAGTATGTAAACGAGTGTTAATTTCTATTAATCATGCTATAAGATTTCTATCAGTTGGTATCAGAGCCATTTCTACCAAATTTATGATGCATTTTGTTGTTCTATTGAAATTTTTTGTACAATTTGTTTTCTGTACTATTAAAGGTTTTATGAAATTCGGAATCATCCTTTACTAAGTACATTGAGTAGTCTAGTGGTAAAGCTTTTGAGTGAGATGTCCAAGGTCTAAGGATCAAATCCCCCCATATTAATAAATTCTTGACAGGGGCCTTGGGGTCTTGGGCTTGATAAAAAAAAAATTCGAATTTTTTTTCACTCTCTTAAATTGTAATTCGAAATTTACAAGAGTTGTATTATAATGGCTTCTTTTGGATTGAAAGTTTTTTTAAATGCTTGTTTTAATGGGATTAATTTTTTAAACTTGTAGAATGGCCACATTATCTACAAGTCATTATATATATATATATATATATATATATATGTTACATCTCATTATTAAATATGTCAAATTCAATCTAGATTTGCAATTATATTTACATAAATCTCTACTATACCCTACAAGGAAGTAATGATCTATGTAAATTTATTGGGTTAAGAAAGCATATTTGTTTATAATGGGAAAATTTCTTATACCCACAAACATGGAAATTTTCTTTATTTATTATCAAACTTTGTTGTTCTTAATTAAAGTCTAAGTAATGAATCTATGCATTTAAGAACCTCTATCCACAGGAAGATTAAAAGTCATTACTTGAATAAAGTTTAATTTTCGTAGCATTAATTTTGTTTCATTTTAATACAGTTGTTCCTGTTTCAGTAGTTAATGAAGTCCCGATTCTAAGCGGTGATATTTTTTCTGATTGGAAGGACAAGATCCTTCTAAAATTAGGCTGCTTAGATCTAGACTTGACTCTCCATAAAGAATGTCCTCCGACTCCCACGGAGACTACGGAACCAAGTAAGAAGGCTGAATTTGAAAAATGGGAGAATGCAGATCGTCTCAGTATGATGCTTATGAAATCACATATTAGTCGAAGTATTCGGGGATCAATTCCTGAATTTGATAAGGTAAAGGATTTCATGAAAGCAATCGAGGAGTAATTTATTGTTTGTGACAAGGTTATGGCTACAACATTGATTCAGAAACTCACAAATGTGAAATATGATGCTCGTAAGGGTGTGCGCATGCATATTATGCAATTAAGGGATATCGCTTCCCAACTTAAACCTCTAAAAATTGATATATCTGAATCATTTCTAGTGCATTTTATACTTTCTTCACTTCCAGTGGAGTATGGACCTTTCAAGATCTCTTACAATATACACAAAGAGAATTGGTACATTAATGAACTCATAACCATGTGTGTTTAAGAAGAAGAAAGACTTAAACATGAGGTTATAGAAAGTGTTAATATAACAACTCATGATAAGAAAAATGTATTTAAAGGCAAGAATGGATCTGATCTGTTAAAGGTTAAAGGAAAACAACCAATGAAGTTCAAGGGCAAGGATCCAAAGTGTTTCTTCTGTAAAAAGAAAGGACACATTAAGAAAGATTGCGTGAAGTACAAGAATGGCTCGCGAAGAAAGGTAATATCACATCATATCTCTGTTTTGAATCTAATTTTACTCATGTTCTTAGTAATACTTGGTGGATTGATTCTAGTTCATCAATTCATGTTGCCAATACTATGCAGGGGTTTCTAATCTAACGGACATCAACGGAAAGTGAATCAGGCATCTATTCGGGAAATGGGATGCGGTCACTTGTAAAGGTCGTGGGAACGTATCGACTTATTTTAAAATCTGGTTATGTAATAGATTTAAAAAAATGTGTTCTATGTACCTTCATTTTCTAAAAATTTGATTTCTGTATCAAAACTAAGTGTTTGTGGTTATAAAATTAATTTTATTGTTAATGGATTTATTTTATATAAAGATGAAGTTTGCATTGGTACTGGAATATTATCTGAAAATCTTTACAAGCTTGATTTAGACATAAACTTTGAAAATAATTTGCTTTCTTTAAACGTCGATAATGTTTGCAATAAAATGAGTATTATTAAGGAAAACTCCTCTATACTATGGCATAAAAGATTAGGCCATATTTCAGTGAATAGAATTAAAAGATTAGTAAATGAAGGGATTCTTCAAATCTAAACTTTACTAACTTTAGTACATGTGTGGATTGCATAAAGGGAAAGCAAACTAACATTACTAAAAAGGGTTCTAAAAGGAGTACATAATGTCTAGAAATTATTCATACAGACATATGGGGACCATCTCCAATTTTTTGTCTAAATGGTCAAAAATATTTTATCTCATTTATTGATGACCATTCTAGGTATATGTATTTATACCTCCTAAATGAAAAGTCTGAAGAATTAGATGCTTTTAAGACTTATAAGGTCGAGGTAGAAAATCAATTAGATAAGAAAATAAAGATCGTGAGATTAGATAGGGTGAAGAGTACTATGGGAGATACACTGAAAAAGGACAAATGCCAGGTCCATTTGCCTAATTCTTTAAAAGTGAAGGTATTATAGCACAATACACAATACCGGGTACACCACAACAAAATGGTGTGGCTGAAAGAAGGAATACGACACTAACGGATATGGTTAGAAGCATGATTGGTAATGCTAATCTACCGTCATCCTTTTGGAGTGAAGCACTAAAGACTGTTGTGTATATACTTAATCGTGTTCCATCAAAAGCAGTTCCAAAAACTCCTTTTGAGATTTGGAAAGGATGGAAACCTAGTCTGAATCATATGCACATATGGGGTTGTCGAGTTGAAGTGAGAATATATAATCCTTACATTAAGAAACTTGATTCAAGAACCGAAAGTGGCTTCTTTATTGGGTATGCTTTAAACTCAAAAGGATATAGATTCTATTGTCCATTGCACACACCACAGATTGTAGAAGCTAGGAATGCTAAATTTCTTGAGGATTCAACTTTTGATGAGTTTCCTAGTAAAATGAGAATTGAGGAAATAAAAAATCCTAGTTCATCATCTAAAGTTAATGAATTACTTGTTCGAAGGAGAATTGTACCTTTAATAGAAGACACACCAAATCAAGTTACCGAACAATTAATTCAAAATGAAATAGATGATGAACTTCCTCATATTGAGGAAATTCATGAGGCACCGGTTATCCAAAATCAAGAAAATTTGGACAATCAAGTTGAACTAAGAAGATCCTCTAGATCAGAAAACCGGCAATATCTAGTGACTACGCTGTATATCTTCAAGAGTCTTACATTGATGTAGAACCTAAAAATGATCCTACTTCATTTTCACAAGTCATTAATGTAGAAAATTCTAATTTATGGCTTGATGTCATGAAAGAAGAATTCCAGTCTGTGGAAAAGAATAAAGTATGAGATCTCATTGAATTACCAAAAGGAGTCTCAGTTGTTGGTTGTAAATGATATTCAAAACAAAACGAGACTCATCTGGTAAAGTTGAATGATATAAAGCCAGACTTGTAGTCAAAAGGTTTACCCAAAAGGAAGGCATTGATTTCCATGAAACATTTTATCCTGTTTCTTCTAAGGAATCTTTAAGAATAGTTATGACATTAGTAGCTCATATGGATTTAGAGTTACATCAAATGGATGTGAATATGGCTTTTCTAAATGGTGATATTAAGGAAGAAGTATACATGAGACAACTCGAAGGATTTACTTTTGGGCAAAAGGATCAGTTATATTGCAAGCTAAATAAATCAATATATGGGCTTAAACAAGCTTCATGTCAATGACATATAAAATTCCACAATACAATTCTTCAATTTGGTTTTATAGAGAATATTGTGGATGAATGCATATATGTTAAATCAGTGAAGGTAATTTTGTTATATTAGTCCGCTATGTTGATGATATATTACTTGCATGTAATGATAATGACCTATTACATGAGACTAAAAGTTACTTGTCACAAAACTTTGAAATGAATGATTTAGGTGAAGCCTCTTATGTCATTGGAATAGAGATTCACAGAGATAGATCCATAAGAAAATTGGGATTATCTCAAAATGCTTACATTAACAAAGTTTTAGATAGATTTGGAATACAAAATTGTGCACCTAAAATTGCACCTATTTCCAAAGGTGACAAGTATAGTTTGGACCAATGTCCAAACAGTGTTTCAGAACTAAAATAAAAGGAAAATATTCCATATGCTTCTGCAGTTGGAAGTCTCATGTATGTGGTTGTTTGCACAAGACCAGATCTTGCTTTTTTAGTAGGAATGTTAGGAAGGTATCAAAATAATCCTGGAATGGCCCATTGGAAAGCCGCCAAGAGGATTATAAGATACATAAAAGGGACTAAAGATTATAAGCTCACATATAGTTATTCAAATCATTTGGAAATGATTGGATATACGGATTCTGATTGGGCTGGTTGTGAGGATACAAGAAAATCTACTTCAGGATATATTTTTCTACTTGATGGAGGTGCAATATCCTAGAAAAGTATGAAACAAAGTTTAGTTGCATCTTCGACGATGAAAGCAGAATTTATAGGTTGCTACAATGCATCATCACAAGCATCATGGTTGAGGGATTTTGTTGCGGAGCTTAAAGTGGTTGATTTCATTCCAAAACCATTGCTTATTTATTGTGACAACACCTCTGCGGTTGCATTTGCTAACAACAATAAAAGCGGAAGTCGATCGAAATACATTGACATCAAGTTCCTTAAGGCTAAAGGTCGAGTTCGTGATCACATTGTTAAGTTTGAACACACAAGAACAGAGTTCATGATTGTTGACCCATTGACTAAAGCTATTCCAGTCATTATATTTAAGGGTCATGTAAGCAACATGTGGCTCGTTAATGTTTAAGTGTTAGTTGTGTTTTATGTCTAGACATATTTGATGTTGTTAGTTTTTTATATTCATGACGAATAAAGTGTACACATTATGTTTAAGTCATGTGTTCATTGCTATTTAAGCATATAAAGTGTGACTCAAAAGTTATATGTACTTAAATATATATATGAAGCTTCTCAAGAATTAATTATATTGCTTAAATTGCAACAAATTGTTTGGCCATAAAGTATAGTTGTAATATTGCTATGTCATTAGAACATTAATAGAATATTTGAGTCTAGTGGGAGAATGTTAGAATATTGACTCTTCATATTCTATTATGTGACATTGATATCAATTTAAATTTGAATTTTAAATTTAACTACTTTGGTAGTTTTAAGACATAACTACATTGGGTAGTTATTAACTCCTTGATGGTGGGAGTTCTATAAAGGGAGTCACTTGTCCACACACAAATAATAATGATCAATGAATAATCAATGAATAAAGTCCCGTGATAATAATCCATCAACTTCGGTTTTGTGTTGTGGAGTGGACAAGGAAGAACAATTATCGGTAATTTGGTGTTTATTGCTTTCAACAATGGAAGAATGTATGCACAATTTAATTCAATCTCGTTTTAGTATGTAAACGAGTGTTAATTTCTGTTAATCATGCTATAAGATTTCTATCATGGATTAGTATTGCATTAGTTAGAATTTTTGTAATGGGATTATGGACTGGCTTCAATACAATTGAAGAACTCGTTATTGGAATCAGCTTTTGAACTGGTATAGTTATAGATTGAGGGGAAAATGTTTCAAACAAAGAGTTAAGAGAATGACGTTATCCTCTACAATTTATAGCATATGGAAGGAGCGTAATGATAATCTTCAAGCAGGAAATCGGAAGCACTGATCAGCTGAATAGAGACATTAAAGTGGAGCTTATGACCATTATTCTCAATAGCTCTCTACCAGTTAAAAACAGGTAATGGATACTCTCCTTATAAATCCAGGTGTGTAGTAGAAAAGGCTGGTTTGAAGCCATTTGTTTTGATTGTTTTTTTGTTTTCTTTTTCTTTAGCTTATAGTAATCTCAGTCTCTGAGTATCTTGATGTACTTAAAACTTTAAAAAATGGTGAATGAATAAATTTTTTTCATTAACAAAATAATAATAATTATAAATGGGGTAACCAAGCAAATGTGATTGCTAAAATGAAGGAAGAAAGGGTGCATGACAAATTTAGAGCTTATAAAGATATATGTTACCCAGTTTCTAATATCGACTCTCAGGGACCCCAAATAGAGCACGTTTGCTATATCCACTCCCAAACAGTAATTTTGGGAGTTAGATTGTCGAAAATATCTTTTTGTTGCCACCGGACTTCGTGTCCGGTGTGCAATAATTCCGATGGGAGAAAGTCAATTTAGTCCTCACACCCCCTAAAGTTACTGTTTGGGAGTGTGAATAGTTAGACCCCAAATAGAGGACCCAGTCAAAAAGTGAGGTGTTCGCGTCCCTTGTATGGGCCCCCTGTTACAGCGCTAGGACGGGTAGATATAAATGTGTGAACTTGTGCTTTCCACAAAAGGACAGCTTCCGTAAATTACTAAAGTAACCCTCAGTCTTGGCATCTCTACTCTCATCTATATCCCCTTCAGGCTTCTCAGGCTTTTTGACCTCTGACCCTAACGGCGAGGGGGGAGAAAAGCAAAAACTGAAAAAAAGAAAAAAGAAAAAAATAATCGTGGAGAAAACGTAGATCTGCAAGTCTTTAATCACGACAATTTGAAATAGTTGGGATTGATCTTGCCATAGGTCTCGTTTTCTCGGTTTCTCCCTTGAACCATCTAGATCTCGGCCATTAAATCTCTCGTCTCTGGTATGTATCTTGCTAGATCCCATAAAATTTATTAGTGCTGATTCTTTTCTAATTTGCTTTATATTTTTATTTTTATTTTCCCCCCTTCGAAAGAGAAGAATTAACAGAGATCCATCCTGAAATACGAAAGGAGGGAGGCTAGATGCGATCCAAGCTTGCCATGTCTGGCATCTATCTTATTATATCTTGAAAGATTTATGAGATTACATCCTGAAAGATTTATGAGATCTTACTTCAAACCGGTTCCTCGTTATCTAACTTATATTTTTATAATTTATTTATGTTTGAATAGAGAGGAATCAACTGAGATCGAAAGAGAGTAGATCACAGAAATAAGATGGACTTCATGTATGGATATTTATAGTGCAAATTTTTGGAGTAATTTTCTAAGAGTTGTTATTAGATAATTTATGACGAAAAGTTTGTTTAGACCATTGATATTATGGATTGTTGGATTCAGACGCTTGTTAATGAATGAATCCTTTCTCTCTGTTTTAGTTGCTACTCTTTTCTTTTTTGGCTATAAATTTGAAAGCGCGGATTCTTGGAGTAATATCTTCTAAGAATTTTGACTATTTATTTTAAAAGATGTATGAGCTATAATTTTCAAATATAAATACAAACGAATGTGAAAAAGGTCACAAAATTATTAACCATATAGAACTAGTTGAGCACAAGCAAATTTCCTTTAATTGCAACACCTCCTTTGTAGAATTTTGAGTTAATCCAATCAGTATAGTTCTCAAAGAGTCTACAAAGTCGCATAAGAAAAGACTAGCATGTATGTAATTGGATTTGACAAATCCATCAGAACCACATAGTCCTTAATACAATTTTTAAATCTAGAATCTGATTTTTTTTAATAGATTATCAGATGGAAAAATTCCAATTTGGCTGACGCGAAAATAAAAAAATTTCCTCTTCTTGAAAACATGACGTTCATCTCATAACCAAATTCAACTACGTAGAGACAACATCATAAACAAGATTAATTTACCACTCCGTAAAAAGCTACAAAGCACTGAGATCACTTTAAAAGATTAAGGAGGAACGCCACAAAATTTAAAAGAAAATTTCAAGTTCCCTCTACGAAAACCCATTTTATGAAATTTAAGAGTGTGTCAAATATTAAAACCATCAAATGATAGAGAAACAATGTAGGCTACAGTGCTACACTTTTAAGCAGAAAATCTAACCCCAAACCCTCATCCGCGAGGGATATTGATTTCAACATTAAATTTTTATCAACACAATATTTGTTTCTTGTCTAGAAAAAGTAGGCTATACTTGTGATGCACAAAAAACTTTCTATATTATCAGAAGAATCCTACACATTCCTAACTTGTACATCTTAGGAGAAGCATTAAGATTGTCAGACAATCAGAAAAACCTCTACATCTTGAAGAGTCACACGTAGTGGGACTGTAAAACCTTTGAAATGTGATTCTTTGTGGCTTGATAGATATCTAACAATGGCCCTAGGTAGGCATTAAAAATTATCACATAACCAGAAAAACTGCTACATCTGAAGAGTCGCACATAATGGGATTGCAAAAGCTCTGAAATATGATTCTGTGGTGGATACTTATCTAACAATGACCCCTGAGAAGCATAAACACTACACAACCAGAAAAACTGCTTCATCATCTTGAAGAGTCACACCTATGAGACTGCAAGACCTTTGAAGTATCATATATGATAAAGACCCTAGATATGCATAATAAATTATCATAATCAGAAAAACTGCTGCATTTTTAAGAGTCATACCTATTCGAACTGCAAAACCTTTGAAATATTGTTCCTTGTGACTAATGCATATCCAGCAATGATGGTAGAGTTGGATCCACATGTAAAAGTGACTCTTATATAATATGCAAACATAGGGCGTTGATAGGATGATAGAGAATGATCTCAAATGCATATCAACATAAAAGGTCAAACCTAGGTTGTGGCCTCGAAGGGTGTTGAACCATGCTGAGTTAGTAATATGTTACATGAAAAGTGACACCTAGTTTGTGGCTCAAAGGGGGTCCAACCATGCTGAGTTGCTAATATCACACATAAAAAATACGAAAGCAAAAGTTTTGCAGGAAAATGGCAGATGCACAAATCAAAGAATCAAAGCAATCCTATGACTTCTGCACCTGCAAAGGGTATCATCAGGTTCAAGATTGGCTTTAACATCCCAAGCTGTGAGGTCCCTGTTGATTTCCTGATCATGGATGTGAAGTCTCTTATAATGTCACATTGAGGAGGGATGTGGTCCTGATCATGTCCAATCTATCATTTAAAGTGAAGTTTGCAACCCCTCACATATCTAGTAAAGTTAAGGGTGACAAGCTGAAGCCAGATGTTGGTACATCAAGTCCACAAAGTCAGTGCCTAGTGTAGAGAAATGGGCACATGACTAAGAGGGTGTTTTGGGAGATTAGTTTTTTTTTTTTTGTCAAAGTAGCTTTTAAGCTAGCTTCTTCATAGCAATATATGATAAATCCCAAGTAAGCTAGCTTTTTAGCGCCATTATTAAAAGCTGAGTTTCCCCGACTTTTTAAAAACTAACTTATAACCTCATTTAAATAAGCTAGTTTTGACCAAACAAATGACTATTTTAACTGTACAATGTTTTAAAAAATTTAATCAGAAAAACAAAAGAAAAAGCTACAAAAAGCCAGCATAACTTTTAAGATTGAATATTATAGAGATATTCTAGTTTTATTGATATTATTTTTATTGCTTTGTATTGCGCTAACCCAATCATCATGCACAGAAGCCATAGTATGACTTTTATAGCATCATCTCCAACATCCTGGCACTCAAGTCACCCTAGATATCCATCTGATGCGTTCTTTAGACTCCCAGGCTTTTACTCCATTGGCTAACAATTTGTTCTGCACCCTATATTCACTCTCTGATCATGTAGATGTTTGAGACGCTGATCAGATTTGACCATGAAACTTTTCCATATCAAATAATAGAGTCATTTCTTCCTAATCTCCATCAATTGTCTCTCCTAAGCAGACAAGTCAGCATTTCTTCTTTAAGTGCAAAAAACTGAGAGAGCATGGGTCTATCATTTGGCATTGTAAAGTTTTACCACATTTTATAATGAAAATCATGAGTTCAGTTTTAGTATCATTCTCAACACTGTTTAGCAAATCAAAACACCTGTATGTATGTATCCCTCACCCCATTCTCTGAGAAACTTCAAAAATCCTTTGTCATCAACTACCCTTGATATCTCATGAGTAATACCTTGCCCTACATTCTTCACTCCATCTGCTTAAAACTTAAATTGCAACCTATAAAATTCAAATTGATGTCATCTAGAGTTTGCATTCAGTCTGCCTCTACTGCATTTCAACTACCCTTGACTTCTCAGGAAGAATACCTTGCTATCACCTCTCCACTCCATATGCTTAAAACTTACTACCTCTTAAAATTTGAATTGATGTCATCCAGAGTTTGCATCCAGTCTTACTAATAAAATTTGACTACCCCTGACAGGCAAAGCCAACAGATTAACGTCACAATTCACCCCTTGGCAAATCCTTCTATTTCATCAGACCATTTATATACCACTATTTTTCCGTACAATTAAATTCATTGATCATCTGAAACTTTTATTTTTTTCCCTTACAACTGAATTCATTGATTACCTCAAATTTTTATGAATAGTTTTACTACATTTATGCAGGCCATAATGGTTGACAACTCGTTATCTCACTCTGAATATTTTTTCTCCTTTTGAACAAGTACATTCTTTAGTGAGTTTACTATGTTGCATCATGCCCCACAACTGTGCTTTAGACTTCAAACTATTTAATTGAGTGGGACTAAAGTCATATGTCAACCATTGAACTCTAGTTACTTCCATCAGTTAAAACATCATCCATTCATGACTTGTATGATTTATTGTATCTGTAATTCAAGGCGGCCAACATAATTCAATCATCAAAATTACTAGTTCCCTGCCTATTCATATCAAATCATAGCATATAATATTCCTACAAATTATGCACTTATGACTTAGATGGAAATGAACATTACCTTTCAAAAGGCATTTTACCTGGCATACTATCAACATAATATTCAGTGTCATTCAGCACAATGATAACAATACACAACTGGATAACTGCTATTTCATTGCATTAGGACCAAACACAGCTTGCCACAAGTAACAAATGGTAAAAGTTCTGGGTATCCATTGACCTAACTATCCATACACAAGTCAAAGTCATATATACGGAGCTGCCATTGCTGATATATACATTCCAATATGATCAAGTACTTAGTTCATCAACAGAACAACTCTCACGGCTATTATAATTACCTATGCGGTCAAGTGGTTTTCACGCAAAGAACAAAAGAAGTTATGATGCTTCCTAAGAAAATTCGTTTTGTGTAGAGGTTTGGGTTAACTCATATTGGCTGTTTTTTGTGCTTATTGTAGATGTACCTACTGTTTCATGCAGTAAATAAGTGCAACAGGCCAATGAGGGGTTGGGGAACATTTTAGGCCGTCAATATCACCTCGCTCAACGGAGGTAAGAGTTACCTGCCTTCAAAAAAATGAAGTTGTTTGCGAAATTGGTCTTAAACTTGACTTAAGTTCAGTTTGCTACTGGTATAAAACGTGTATTGCATATAATGTGAAAGTTATTGAGCACACCGCAGCATGTAGGAGCACTTGCAACTTCCTCTGTAGATATGCAATTTTCAAACTCATGGGATTGTGCGGCATGTCTTGGTGCATCCTATAGATTCTGTTTGACTATAAGGATGTATGATTCTTGAAACCAAAATATTTTTCTCTTTAGCCGTAACTGTGACCATGTTTTAATCACGGCTTGTAATAATGGTCATGCTCATGTGTACCCTACCAGTGGTTTAAAGGACAAATTGTGCAGGCTGGATTGGATATAAGGTAGTCTGGGTTGTGATATTTGTATTTGCTGGAATTTACGGCATTCCCTACTGTAGAAAACACCCAAGATATTGTAAGGTGTGTATTTATGCTACTGGCTCCCAGCCCTTCGTTGTGAAGCAAGTTTAGATCAAAAATACATTTCTTTCTCTATGAAAAATCAGTTTAAACTGGATGAACCTGTAGTAGCTCACTAGGCTCGGCCAATTAAGTAGTGGGGTCAATCATTTTCTGTTTCTTATGCACATGAACACAAGCAACAAGAAGCCATACTGAACCGTTGCTTCTTCTTCTTCATCTTTTGGAAGTCAATTAAATTCAACATGTAGCATTTATCATAAGTGACACACCCATTAGCCAAAGCATTGAAATTGACCAAATAGAATCCCCCAGATTATCAAATAGCCTATGACTGAGCTCATGAATGTCTTTTAGGTCGTGAGTGTTCTTCAGTTGTGTACGAGCAACACAGGAGGCTGGACCATTCCTTGTTGATAAAGAATGCCGTGGGCTCAAGCTTGATTTCTATCCTTGAAATACAGGTAATTAACAATCAAAAGTACTAGTTTCCCTGCCTAAGCATATTAAATCACACCTTAATATTATTCACAGAAATCAAGCTTGAGCCTCCCTGTGCGTATTAATCAAAATTACTGGACTCCCTTCCTAATTATATTGTTCATACCATGGGCTTTATCAACTATACTGGCTATGTGATAGTGATCAGGAACAAGGCAGCAGTATTCTACTGGTTCTTTGAAACCTCATTACTCCCTATCGAGAAACCACTAGTACTACAGCTGAACATAGGTAAGAGTTGCCTGCCTTAGGAGAAATAAGCTTTTTGGAAATTTCTGAACCAACCAGAGTCAAGGTTATCAATAGCGGATAGCGTCGCGTAGAGGTGAGGCGTAACTAAGGCTATTTGGGACTATTGCGGCAAAATAGCGATAAAAAGCGCACAGTCAAATAACGATCTAATTTAAATATGTACAAATATTTCAAAAGATTAAAGAAAAATCTAGAAAATCTAAAAGCGCATATTTGATGATTTAAAGAGATCCTAAATATGAAATAAACATGTAACCATCACATAATATTAAAGATAGCTAGAGGAGTCAAAGAGTCGTCGTTTTCAAGAAGATTAGCTGAGCGGTGAGAGGACTGCACTAGGAAGAGCTCACGGTGAGAGGAGGTGAGAGAAAGTGCTAAGGTAGGTGCCAGAGCTATGGTAGGTGGCGAAAGTATGTAGGAAATCGCAGAAGGGTGGTGGGATGCAGTGTTGCGGATTGAGTTTAATTTTTTAAAAAATAAACCTCAAATTGCTTTTAAATAGCGGTCAAAAAGCGGATTTTGCCCGCAATCACCAGCTATTCACCGTTATGGCGTGCTATTGGCTGCTTTTGCGAGCGGAAAGTGCATATTCCGCAATATGACACTGCTATTGGACAATAGTGTAGCGGAAAGGGACCGCAAACGCTATTAGCGCCCGCTATTGTGAGTTTATTTACCACTATTTATAATAGTGACCAGAGTCAATTAATATTCTAACTTCATGATTGTTATTATAGCCTACCAGTCTAATAGTGTGCGCTTCTTGAATACCACATATAGCTTGAAGGATATCTGATGGACATCCTTTAACCAAGCTCTTCTAGCAACAGTGACATAAGCAGATTCCTCCTCCCAATCTTCCTCTGGAGACTCATCACCTCTACAGATGTATCTTCTGATCTAAACATTTGCTTCTTCTTGCACTTACGATCTGTAAAGCACTTTTTGTTGGAACTGAACCTTAAGGTTTTTGACTCCTACGTCTCTGAATCACCTCAGGGGTTAATTTTTTAAGAGTTATCAGTGGTTAATTTCTTAATTGGAGTTAGTTGATCTACTAGTAGTCAAATACTTCCCCCTACAATAACATTCTATGAACCTCCCTATGCATATATAGTTGCAGAACAGGATGTATAAGCTGAATTTGCATTAATTATGCCGCTATTATTTACACGAATCAGCTTCTATACAATTAAACTGTTAGTTAGTATTTCCACCTACACCGACAGTCGACCAACATCCCTTATGTGTATTTAGTTGCAGAACAAAATGTATAGGTTGAATTTACAATGTTCTTGCCACCCTTATTGGCATGAAACAACAATGTTCTTGCCACTCCTAGGTTGTATTGTTGATTTTTTTTGACAATGCAATTTACCAAACAGTCAAAACAGTTTTAACAGATTCAATACTCTATTTCAAGAACGAAATGGATTTCTGTTTTCTCCATGCAATGCAATGATTAGGCATCTGAGCATGTAGAAAAGAAAACTTAAATTAAACACATTCATTTACATAGTTTCATGCATAACCCTTATGAGTAGTTGCAATAGACATCCACACACCAAATTCACAAACACATCCTCAGTCTGAAGAACTTCAAACGAAGTTTAGAACTATGGATACACTGATTAAAAGAAAAACCCCTCGTCGTCAAGTTTTAAGCAAATTATCAAACATGTTATCTACATCAGCTCTAAAAATCTATTTTAAGATCCAGAAACTCTATTGGATTTGTTCACTGTCACACAACGCCATTGCAATCCAAAGACATAAGAGCATATAGTCAAACTAATTGATGACACACATTAGAATTCACCAAGAATCTTCAAGAACAGAAAACACTAACCAAGGAATTCACAGAGAAGAAAAACTCTAACCAAGCTTAGATCTCACTGTTCTTTAATGCCTCTTGGAGTTTATCATCTCGTGATACTTCTTCTTCTTGATCTTCTTTTTATCAAGAATCAATCCTCTCTTCTCGCACACTTTAGGATCGTGTTCTTTGAACTCGCTGACTAGTTTTATTGGTTGATTGCAACGAGTACAGTTAAAGGGCAACGTGATTAAGCTCATCTGGACTCTAGCTTGGATCAGATCGACAGTTATCGGTGGCAGAATGACGGCCCACCGATCATTGAGATTTTGAATGTTTGTATTGAGCTAAACGTTCTTCTTCTCCATTAGCTTGAGAGCTTTCTTGCTCATTTTTGGGGTTTTTTTGTGTATATTTTTATTTCTTTTTTCTCTTTTCTTTTTTTTCCTCTAAATGGAGGGGCAATAAGCTTTTAGTATAATCGTTTTCCTTTGTAATTTTTTGGTTCTAGACCAGTATCGAGTTGCCAAGTGGCAATAGCAATGGTTTCTAAGTTTTTATATATTGGATGATGCAAGTTTATTTTGGATTTCAGTTATTTGGGCGTGAGACCCAAATCTTTCACATTCTGAAATTAGATCCAAAATCCCCAATGTTTTACAAATTAGTTTGTCAATTTCCTTTTTTGAGTGCTTTGAAATTTGCAGATACTAAAGAAAAATTGTCTTTCAAGAAACTACACTGGAGCTCCAAATGGGGGAAGATTATATGATAGTTAACTTAAAACAACTGATTTGTGGACTTAGAGTTGATTTTTTAATTAACTCTGCCAGTGCTGTGTTTATTGTCAGCATTGTCTGTCCCAAGCGAGGATAAAGGAGGAGGGTTGCGTTAGGTAGCCGACAGCCAACATAAAATATAGTCGAATCTACATAAAAAAACGAATCCTATTATATACTTATTGAGGTGTCCCCGCTGCTACGCGTTGCGTCGATGTCATCCTGATGCAATGATAAGTAAGTAAAGGTGGTTTGCTAGGGCATCCCCAGGAAGCGACGCGTTACATCGATGTCACCCCGGTGTAATGACAAGTAAGCAAGAGGGTTTTAAGAATCTACAATCCTCTAATAGTTACCAAATAGTATTAAGCATAGAACAGAATGGTCTAAGAGGTTAAGTAGTAGGATACTTTTACAGGAAAATAGAATTAGATTAGTTACTTGGAATATAGGTATACTTATCGGAAAGAATATGAAATTAATAGATGTCATGCTTAAAAGAAAGATAAATATAATTTGTTTAAAATAAACTAAATGGATAAGTAAAAAATCTAGAGAAATTGAAAAGATTGGATATAAACTTTGGTACACGAGAAAAGAGAAAAATATGAATGGAGTGGGAGTTCTTCTAGATAATATAATAAAAGAAAGTGTTGTAGAGATAAAAAGAGTTGGAGATAGAATAATACTAATAAAAGTTATCTTAGGTGTAGACGTTATTAATATTATTAGTACTTATATATCACAAGTAGGCTTGCCCGAGATTGCTAAAAGGAAATTTTGGGATAGATTAGATGAATTAACAAACTTACATAATCTAAGATATAAAAATTTGGGAACCATTGCTATTGTCACTTGGCAACTCAGTACTGGTCTAGAACCAAAAAAAAAAAAAAAATACAAAAGAAAATGATTAAACTAAAAATGAAGAAAATAAAAACTCAATTTGCTAGGGGTTTTCCCCACGGTGAGATCTCTTTTATACTAAAAGCTTACCGTCCCTCTCCATTTAGAGGAAAAAAAGAAAAGAAAAGAGAAAAGAAAGAAAAATATACACAAAAAACCCCCAAAAATGAGTAAGAGAGCCCTCAAGCTAATAGAGAAGAAGGACGTTCAGCTCAATATGAACGTTCAAAATCTCAAAGATCGGTGGGCCATCATTTTGCCACCGGCAACTGTCAATCTGATCCAAGCTGGAGTCCAGATGCGTTCAATCACATTGCCCTTTAACTGTTCCCGATGCAATCAATCAATAAAACTAGTCAGCGAGTTCAAAGATCATGATCCTAAAGCGTGCGAGAAGAGAGGATTGATTCTTGATAAAAAGGAGATCAAGAAGAAGAAGCATCATGAGATGATGAATTCCAAGAGGCATTAAAGAACAGTGAGATCTAAGCTTGGTTAGAGTTTTTCTTCTTTTTTGAATTCATTGGTTAGTGTTTTCTGTTCTTGAAGATTCTTGGTGAATTCTAATGTGTGCCATCAATTACTTTGACTATATGCTCTTATGCTTTTGGATTGCAATGGTGTTGTGTTACAGTTAGCAAATCCAATAGAGTTCCTAGATCTTGAAATAGATTTTCAGAGCTAATGTAGATAATGTGTTTGATAATTTGCTTAAAATTTGGTGACGAGGGGTTTTGCTTTTAATCAGTGTATCCATGGTTCTAAACTTTGTTTGGAGTACTTCAGACTAAGGATATATTTGTGAATTTGGTGTGTGGATGTCTATTGCAGCTACTCATATGAGTTATGTATGAAACTATGTAGATGAATGTGTTTAATTTTCTCAGCATATGATGTGTTTCTCACATACTTAAAAAAAAAAAACTAAAACATAAATATATTAAATCATTGTTATATGATGTGTTTCTCACATACACTATAAATTGAATTATGTTCCAAATTTGGAACAAAAACTCTGGTTGTGTCTGAGGTATTGATTAGATCAAATAATCCGATTGATTTTGGTTGTCTAATATATCTAATTCTTCTATATTTTAATCTTACATGTCAAATTTGTTGCAGGAACCATCACAGGCTATGTTTTCCGCCTCTGTTGGTGCTTTCAGCTGTTCTCAGCATGCTAAGAGAGTAAAGCGAAACTTTCAATATGCAACAACAGAAAAACTAAAGTATTTGCGTGAAAGCTAATATGATAAATAATGTGATGTATTTCAAACAGAAGTTTGAATAGTAATATAATAGAATGTATTAAATTTAAGACTGGTGCAACTTGAGGATAAATTTAAAATTTTAAACTTCAGAGTATCAAAGCTAAAATCTGCGAAACTTTAGTATAAATTAAATTCAATTAATCCTAAAACATAAATCGATTTAATCATCGTTTTTTTATTTTTAATTTTCACATAATACTATATATTGACATATATTCCAGTTTGTACCTGTTATTGGTCAATCTAATCGTATTGGCCAATCCCAATAATTTGGAAATAAAAACTTTGGTTCTATCGGAGGTATCAATTGCATCACATAATCTGATATATAATATTGGGAAATATCAATGATATTGATTAATTTTGGTTGTCCTACAAAAATAATTCTTCTTTATGTTAATCCTATATTTTACATTGAATAATGATACTTATACTACACTTTTTTACTCTACGTCAATACTACAAAATAGAAAAGTGTGGACTTCTTGATAAGTCATTAATTTTTTGAAAAGTTGAAAAGAATGGACCTCATATTCCTCTATTGTCATGGAGAAGTAGTTTGAGAGTAGTACTATAGTTATCTCTACTTTTTTTAAATTTGTTGCTTGTCCTATCACAGGCTAATAGGTTCCTCTTCTCTTGGTACTAACATGCTAAGAGAGTGAAGTGAAACTTTCAATACGTAACAACAGAATTAAGTACTTATGTTGAAAGCTTGATATGTTTTTTGGGATACTTTTCTTTGAAAAACATTAAACAAGGTGAAATGTAATTAAATCTGTTTGAATTTCAGAGCTCTTGATATTTATTTCTGGAATTATGCACTGAAGCTAATGGGTCGTTTCTTTGCTAATAGACCCAAAGTTTCATCCAACTTATTTTAAAGCCCACTCTTTTCCAAGTCACTCCCAATGTTAACCTGAACCTCATACTATATAACTTCAATATAATAGGTAATAGGAAAATGAGGTAGCCATGATACAAACGGATTTTTTTTTTTTTGGCATGAAAGGATAGCGTTATCATTACAAAAGTGCAAAGTTAAAAGAACAGACCCCATCAAAAAACACAAAACAGATTCCATCCAACAAACATAATGATAAGTAACTCACTTATCATCTAAGCTACTACAAAAAAAGATAAAATAAGACTATACATTTTCTCCCTATAACCTTTCCCCTGACACAAGCGAGAACTATGTAAATCACGTAACTATACAATAGTGCCCAGAAATGATTTTATATGTAGAAATAGGGTAATATTTCGTTTCATCTTGTGTCTCTTTCATCGAATATTGGGTGAATTTGAAATCTTTGACACCAATTCCTATTAGAGGGAGTATCAACCATATGCTTCACCTTTAGTATTTGCATCTTCAAACAGAAAACAATCTGACCCTTGATTTTGTCCATATCAGGCTGTGTATGCTGAAACAAGCCAGACTGAATAAGCATAAGCAGCTAGAGCTGCTCTTTTGAATTTGCGAAAAATGCCGCTTGCTCCCCATTTCTTTAGAACCCAAGGGAGTAAATCATTCCATCATATAGGAACAGCCTCTTCATGAACGTAAGCTGCAACAAAACTCCATAGTTCTTTGCTGGCATCACAAGCAAAAAAGAGATTATTAACAGTTTCTTCGTGTCTCTCACATAAGGGACAAGTAGTATTCACTACAATTCCTCTTCTTTGCGACTGTACACGAGTCAAGATTTTGCCGTGACAGATCAATGATAAGATAAAAGAGTGTCGAGGCAGAGTGTCGAGGCAGATTCATGCCACTCCAAACAACTTTCCTCCAATTTACTTTAGGCCTAGATGAACACATCATAGAGTATGCAGCATTTGAGCTAAAAGAAGGATGAGGACCTTTAATTCCATATGAGGCTATTACCTGCGAAATCCACCATTTGGTTAGCAAAGCTTCTGAGCTTGAGAATTATGCTGAAACCCCGTGCTTAGGAGGCAGTCACAGGTATACTCCATATAATGTTGTCTTTAATATACACCTCATGTATCCATTTAACCCAAAGGATATCTGCCTTCTGGGCAATCTGCCAAACCCTGCTTGAGTACCAATGCATTATTTGCAATCTGAACATCGCGATACCCTAAACCACCTTGCTCTTTCGGAGTGCAAATAACTTTCCAAGCTACCAAAAGCATTCTATGTCTACTTTCAGTGCCCCTCCAAAGAAATTGTCTGCAAACATTTTCTATCTCCTTAGTCACTTTCTTAGGCAAAATAAAGATTTTATGAGTTGAGATCTTCCAGCATACGATAAAAACTTTGTACACCAACTCTTGATTCTTTTTTTTAAAAGCTTACCAAATAGAGGAGCACAGTCATTATAAGATGGAGATTTATGAGCAAGAAGAATACCCATATACTTAAAAGGTAAAGATCCCTTCGAAAAATTACACTGCTGAAGAATAAGGATCCTCACGTCATGAGGAACCCCTCCGAAGTAAATTTGACTCTTGCTGAGGTTGGCAGATGAACTAGAAGATAGTGAGATATCCCTATTTAGAGAATCATATGCCTTCTTGATGTCAATTTTCTTAACACATCTGGAGCTAGTGTGCTTCCTTCCATAATGTCGGACTAAATCTTGAGCTAATAACACATTGTGCAGGATATTAATTTCTACCCTTAATGAAAGCACCTTGATTAAGGCTAACCACCTCTTTTATCACATTCTTAAGCCTGTTTGTGAGAATATTAGTGATACGCTTGTAAGTAACATTGCAACAGGAAAAAGGGTGAAAATCTTGAGCTAACATACGAAGGGAAACCTTAGGAACCAATTTATATTACTATGCAAGTCATTTCATAGGAACCAAAGTTTTATCATATAATTTATTCATTTAAACCAAAGTGATAGGAGTTGCAAAATAATGAAATGACTTGCATAGTAATATAAATTCTGAATAATCACACTTTTGTTTAAATGAATAAATTATATGATAAAACTATGTATAAAGAATTGCACGATTAATTATTACAGTTTGGATAATTATTATAATTTATTCATAATTTATTAAAATAATTATCATATTTAAATAATTTATTCTCTTTTAAATATAATAATATTATACATAACATATTTATAATTCTATTAGTAACTACATTTTAATTTAATAATTAATTTATTGTACTATTAGTAAATAATTTATTAAATTGTATAATTATTAAATTAATTTAAAAACTCTATTAAAATCATTAAACTGTTATTATTATTATTATTAAAATAAATACAAATTATTTTTCATACTATTATCATACTTTTAAGAGGCTAATAAGATGAAAGGTAACGGGTAGTTCTCCATAAGAGGTGAAACCCAAAGGCATAAGGCATGAGCCTAATGAATTTTTCTTATTTTTAATTTTTCTAGAATTTTAAATATTAAGTGAAGATAAATTAGGGACAAATTTCAAAATTTCTATGAAATAATATATTTAAATAATAAAATAATAGTGTGACCAAAGGTTTCAAAAAAGTGAGGAAATGCATAATTAACAAGAGGTTATAATATATAATTAATGGATGCATGATTAATTACAACCAATGGCATATTTGAGAATTATCAAACCTAAAAGGGTAAAAATAGAAATCAAAAGTTTTCACAAGGCAATCCTCTTTTATATGTAGTATAGATTATCACAGTTACTGATATAATTTATAGCTAAGTACATCATACAAAATTTAATGGGAAAGCATGAACCAGAGAAATAAAAAAAACAAGGAGTATCACCTTGAAGGGTTTTCCATGAAATCAAAGGAGAAGGTATCTTCAAACCATATCAGCAAAGCACCAACGCTAAAACTGGCTTTGACACTGTACTTCCCTTAGCAAATGATGGCACGTAATGACAGGTTGGAAATTTAAATATCAATTCCTATAAAACTTATCAGCTGACTGGCAAGGAATATTACCTTATATATCATACAATTTAAGATCATGCAACCAAGAAATGACTTTCTAAATTCTTTCTAAATTCATCAGATTTATAGGAAGATTATATATGGTTCATAAGCAGAAATATTTTCAATGCATAATCATCACATCATATATCGGATTTTTTTTCTACAATAATTTGCAGCGAATATGTAAGTATGAATAAGTGTCGTCAAGAGAGTCATGAAGGTTATAAAAGTTCTTCAACCACAAAAAGTTTCGATGCATAATCAAGCATAACTCATGTGGGTATTTTTCTCTCTTATATTCTGCTGTGAGTATATACATATCAACAAGCATCATCAAGGTAGTCCTTACGCTGAGACAATACGTATCAAGCGTCGTCAAGATAATCCATATGTTGAGACAATACACCCCTATCAAGTGGTTAGGTTTTTATTTCTCTTGTTCAATACAATCCATCAAACGCTATTCCTCAACCAAATGCTAGGCCTCTCCAGGTTTGTAATATCTTATTACTTTCTCTATTAATATGATTTTCTAATTAATTTTTTTGATTTGTTCTTTTATTTGAGTAGAGCATGCTTCACAATGTATATCGTAGTATAGATATAAATCAAGAATATATATTTATTAACCATATTAGTTGTGTTGTATCCCTGGATATACATGATATACTGATTTTTCTGAGCTCTGTATATACTTTGGTTTGATTTGTTATTACATACTGATTGTTGTCGACATAGAATTAATTTGCAGGTGATACATATACAGAAAACAATCCATCATCACGGTGATCTAACGATGGACATTGTTGGTGGGGAGGAGAGGTCCAAGTATGCCCTCCCTCCTCCCCTTGGATCGACACCGTGGATTGTGCTACCTCATGGACAACACTAGAAGATTTAGATCATCTTCAACCCTGTAGATGGAGGCCTTCACCACAGAAGCATACCCGAGATGCGACATAAGAAATGTTTAGGCTGCTCAAAAGGCTGGCTCTTGATGCTAGAAGACCCTTGTGATGACTCTCGTGAATGTTTTCTCTTGAACATGGCATCCAAGAAAATTGCCTCGCTCCTGCCTCTTTCTGGACTCTCCAACTATCCAATAACCTTCACGCTGTCATCAGCCTCATCAGCTAATCCCCTCAGTCTTTCTGGTTGTACGGTTGTGCTGATCGTTGCTTCTCAGATTATCTTCTGCAGAATACATCAAGAGAAAGGAACGGAGTGGACTAAGAGGAAGATCGATCTGGACTATAAAGAGTTTCTCAATGGAGGCATTGCTTGGTTGAAGGGGAGTTGTATCTTGATACCCACCATAATAGCCTCGTGATAGTTGATTTCTCGGCTCCTATTGTCAGCGTGCACTCGCTCCAAATTGAACCAATGATCTATATGCTGGCAGGGCACGCTTTGAAGCGGTGCCTTACCTGGTACTGGGATTCTGAGACGTCCATGCTTAGTTGCCGATCATGGGATTATGATGACAACGATGTGAAGTTGATAAAAAGTGCAGCGAGCTACAGGCATAGCTTGGTTGAGTCTAATGGACAGATTCTTACAGTGGTCATGTTTCTTCACCGTTATAATGGCACGGTAGCAAAAGCCGAAGTTTTTAAGTTGGACTTCTCAGGGTTAGAGTGGGAGAGGGTTGTGACCATCGGTGATGATCAGGCGATCTTCGTAGGAGATTGCGGTGCTGCATGCATTGTGAAAGATGAATGGGTAGAAGGAAACTGTATATACCTCATGCAACCGAGCTGCGATGGGATGAGATGGTACAAATTCAGTCTAATTAACGACCGTCTCCTCTCATATACATTGTTTTACCCTGGCTTGCACAAAACTTGGCAGAATTCATATCTGGCAATGTCTGCTAACTGACATAAAACT
>BQKN01065102.1:377407-403324 GCA_022839385.1 Asparagus kiusianus
GAGAGAGAGAGAGAGAGAGAGAGAGAGAGAGAGAAATGAAGAAACTTAGTAGTGATATGGACTGATATGATCCATACATTTAGATAGAGAGAGGTTGATGTAAGTTTGCAACAAAAAAAAAATACCCCACTTTTTTTAAAAAAATCTCTCCCCTCTCTCCCCTCATTTACTACTCAAGTTTCTCCATTGAACTCGGTAGTGATGTGAACTTATCTGATCCATACATCTTGATAGAGAGGGGTTAATGTATGTTTGCCAAAAAAACCCCACTTTTTTTTAAAAAAAATTCTCTCCCCCCTCATTTACTACTCAATCTCTATCTCTCTTCCTCCCTCCCTCCCTCCTCATTCACTACGCACCTCCCCTTCCAAACCCATGGCGGCGACGGGGTTGAAAGGGAAAGGCAGTAGCGGGGTCACAGAGGCAGTGGCGTCGCGACAGCGAACGCGGGGTAGCTGGGGCTACGAGGTAGCGGCCGTGGAGGCAACGACGGAGCGGGGGTTGGAAGGAAGGGGTGGTGGTGGCCGGTTGGAAGGGAGAGGCGGCGATAGAGTCGCGGCGGCGGTGGGGTCACAATAGGGAAAGCGAGGTCACGGCAGCGGCGAGGTAGCGGCCGCGGAGGTAGGGTCGCGACGGCGGCGGCGGGTTTGGAAGAGGAGGAGAGCAGAGAGATTGAGAAGGGTGATGGGGTAGAGAGATTTTTTTTAAAAAAAAGTGGGGGGTTTTTGGGCAAACTTATTGTTAGACCCTAAGGGGGGGTGATTAGGGTCTTATGCTAATCTAATCCGATTAAATGGTAATTAAAACTAATTAATAAATATATTCTTGCAAGATAGACATAGAAAGAGTTATGTGCAAGAATATGCAATATACACAAGGTGATATATCCTATATGATAGAAATATATGCAAGGATATATAAACAATAAGATGTATCCTAACAAAGAGATATAGACAATGTATGTGCAAGGATATAAAACTAACACAAGGGTAAACAATATGAAACAAGATAGAGGATGATGAGACAATGGCGATATGAGCAATGAGGACAAATATAAATAAACGCCAAAGCACACTCAAACACAATCAAATGATCACGGAGTTCGGACCTTCCGTCCTACGTCTCCGCTCCCCACTCCCGGGGAGAAATCCACTAACACAATCCGGTTTGGAAGCCGGAACTTCTTCTACACACTCGGTTTTCTAGCTAACCGAAAACTCTACAACTCACACTCTTGCAATCACACTCTACACCCACTAAGTGTTGGACCTAGCCGTATCTCCTTCAAGTGCTCGGTTATAACCTCTCCCTAGGCACGTCAACCGACACCACTCCTCTTGGGACGATCCCCGACTCTCACCACACACTTCTCACTCGGTGTACAAGTGTATTACAAAGTGATCTCACAATTAAGCACAATATAACAAATGATTGTTCTCTCTAATAAAGTGAGAACTCAATTAAGCACAACTCAATGTTACAAACTCTCACCACCCAATTATACTATGTATGTAAATACTAAAAGCTCAATGTGGGTGTGTGTAACAAAGAGTAAATAAAATCAAATCTAAACTCAATATAAAACTAGCTTTAATAGAAATGACAATTAACAAATAACAAATGAAAGCTAGAGTAAAGTTTAGAAAACTTCTCAATGGAAGACAAGATGGAGAGATGGAGATTGGAGCCCAAACAAGAAGATGATCTCCTCCACTTGTGAAAACTTCTTCACAAACAAAACAAACCCTTAAACACACTTAAACCCTTGTTTAAAACTTGTTTAAAAACTTCTTGATTAGTTATGAAAAGACATCAGCAATAGGGTATATATACCCACTCAAAGCTCAGCCAAAACCCCCAAGCCAAATGACAAAACAGCCCCCAGAGAAACAGCTCAGAAATAGCCGTTAGTAGCCAACGGCTATATTGTCGGTCGACCGGAATTTTCGTCGGTCGACCGGCAGAGAGCAAAAACACGAAGAAGGGTTCTGGACCTTCGTCGGTCGACCGGTGCGGTCGACCGATGGAGCTTTCGGTCGACCGGACTGGTCGACCGACAGACTCTCTGTCGCCCAGTGAGAATATGAACTCAGGTTCGGTCGACCGGTTCGGTCGACCGAAAACTGACATATGAAAAAAGAATCTGAAAACTGTATATCTGATTTTAAAACGCTGTTTAAAAATATCAAATAAATTCCAAAAAATGTAAAACTTTGGGGAATGATTGTAGACATGATAATAAACATGCTACAATGACTGGTTTCGAAAAAGGACTTCCCAAATGAAAAATATCATCATTTTGCAAATATGTTCAAAAACATGAAAACCTGGAAATTGATATTTTGATATTTTGACTCAAACAACACTTTGAAACATTATGAATTGATTGTATAGACTTGATAAAAGATATAACATGTTGTTATGAAGTCTATAACCTAGAAATATAATATTTTCATAAGATTGCATATTCTATGCAATATATTTAAAACACTAAGTATGATTTCATTAAATATAAGCTTGTTAAAGGTGAAATCATATATGGGCATATAAACATGAAAACTCAAAACTATGTATGTATATATATATAAAACTATATATATGCATAGAAACCAAAACTTATGTATATATATATAACTATATATATATACGAAGAAACCAAGAAATGTGTGTGTATAGATATTGAGCTTAAGGTACTTAACACACATAATATAAATCCTAAACTACATTACCCAAGCAATCTTGATCTTCATTGAGCTTGACTTTATACACTTGCGGATGAAGCTTGAACTTGATCTTTAACTTGAATTGCAAGGCTTCACTCCACAATTCCGCCAACCTCCATTTGATATGATCGTTAAGGCTCGATTCCATCCATCCTCCAACAACGTTGTTTGCCTAGAATAAATACGAAAACACAAACACTAGACAAATTAACAACATTAGTGGTAAATTGTTTGTTAAACATCATCAAAACAAGAAGGCCAACACTTACATCAACCCCTCTGTATCTAGATGTATGGACCAGATTAGTCTACATCACTGTAAAGAGGGGTTTATGTAAGTTTGTAAAAAAAACCTACTTTTTTTTTAAAAAAAATGGAGATGCAAGTTTGCAAAAATATGAGAAAAATAGAGAAACTTGATACCAAGACTAAAATGCACACCATCTCTAATTACTCTAGACTAAAATGCACTAACCCTTCCAATCCACAACAAAAACCAACAAATCTATCGTGTCTACAGCGAATGACCAATCCATCTCGAAGCTACAATCCTTACAGTGAATTCAAAATTTATACCTCAGGATAAGACATGGGAGAAAATGGGGATAGGGTTGGGGCACGAGTAGTTTTAGCGGCGATGAGACCGTGCACCTGTCGGTCGCAGCCAATGCCCGGTGGCGAGCCATCGCCACTGCAAGCGTTGGCGACGGGTGTGTTCCCGTTGCCAACGTCTGCATTGGTGACTAGCCCTGGGCGACGGCTTGCGTCCCGTTGAAATTGGCGACGGGGCAACATACTGCATGCAAGGAAGTGTGCAATGAGATAAATGAACTCTACCGATAAATGTCGTTATTTTTATACATGTATTGTTGTTTGAAGGAAGTGTGTCTTACGCCCCCCCCCCAACACAAAGAAGCGCGCACACACAACCAAACCAATGTAATTTGTATATAATTAAAATGTATTTGAGTGAAAAAAGATCTCATAACTTTGTTGCTTGTTATTTACACGCAACGTATCCCCAAAATTTTGAGTTTTCTTCTCTCAATATAATTTCAATTATTTGCAAATTACAGGTATGAGGGCTAGGTAGTAGATAAGATAAGGCAAAGTTTGGGTTTTCCGGCGCGGTAGGGCGGGGGAGGAGTTGTAAGGCACCCCATAGTTCAAGGGGGTTAAATGACATAAACAAAATTCAGGAGGTTTATTTGCAACACCCGCAAAGTCCAGGGGGGTTTTGTGAAAATTAACCCTTATTCGAACGATGATTACAAGTTTTGAGTACTTTTGCTAGTTTAGTGGAAGTTTATAATAGATAAATGTTTACTAAAATAATGTTGATGATTAGATTCTGAGTATAACTCAGAAGGCTTAAGAGCAGAGATGATTAGATTCTGAGTATAACGGAGGAGGTTTAGAGCAGAGAGCTGGAAATAAACTTAGCATCATAATCAAATCGCAACGTCCAACATCAGTTCGATATACAATAGTTATTATTCACTATCACGGTATCACCGGTTATTCTACACTTTCACATGATATTTTCCAAAATAATTTTTATATAAACATCACAATTTTACAACTTTCACTGTGTGCTTTTTGTTCTAGAATTTTCTCCCCTCCAATTCACCATCAACAATTGGCTAATTTGCCACATTTCTCCTGAATTCTAAACTAACGAAACTTACAAAATTAACTCTGAATGCCAAAGTTGTGAAAGCTTTCCCACCATCATAATACCATCTTTTTTTCCTGACCTCATTCATCAATCAAATCCGAGCGGCCGCTGACATGTCAAGCCTGACTTCCAAATTTGAACAGCCCGATTTGCTTTCTTGATCGTCGTCGTTTGAGCACCTCGCAAGCTCAGAGACTGCAGATACCAGCATCCTGTTCACTCTCACTCGTCTACAAGCCTCTTGAAGTATTTTGCCGCTTAGCAAGGCCATGCTGTTCTCGAGATCTGTCACTTGAATGCCCCAGATTATCCAAAGAATTATCGGCTGCCTTTATATCTCTATAACTACCATTTCTACGAGGAAAATTATTCAACCTATCTTCACCTTCAGATTGTGTACAGGATTTCGCATCTGGATGCATCTCCAACTGTCTATGTCTCTGCCCAGTAGTCCTAAAACTCCTGCTATCATTGGAAGAAAACTTTTCTGGACTATGTCTCGACCCTTTCAAAATCAATAAATCTTTAGGGATACTCTCCATATCCTTGAAGCAACTCCTCGACTTTGCATCTGTGATCAGTGCAGCCCAATCATCAGATTGCATAAGAGCATTTGCATTGCCCACAACCTGGAAAACACCAACATTAGAACAAGGAAAATTCTAACCACACTACAAATGTCATACTATTTTTGTACTACCACCATGGGGTCCTTCATTGGAAATTGTCGGAAAAAAATTGTGAGTCACCATGGATCCCACTACTTCATTTGTTGTGGTACAAAAGTAGCATAAGGTTTGTACTTTGTAGTACAATTATCACTACTCTTAGAACAAATCTGTACACATAATTCTAAAGAGTGCTTTACATGTGTCTGGCTGTGTGCATAAGTAAATATATACTTGTTGGGGGTCTTTTTTTAGGGGTATTTTTTTTTTGTGATGGTGGTGGGGTGGGGTGGGGGACTTACCCATAAGGCCCTCCTTGCTCGAGTAAGAGCAACATTCATTCGACGAATATCAGCAACAAAACCAACTCCATGGTTTGAAGCGCGCACACAAGACATAATAATGACATCTCGCTCCTGCCCTTGAAAAGCATCAACAGTGTTTATGTAAATATCCTTCCCTTCTTCTGAGTTGAGAACCTCCTCAAATTCTCTTTGGAGGCACTTCAGCTGCAGTTTATATGGCGTGATGATGCCAACAGTTACCTTCTTCCCGCCATTAGACTTCGAAAAATTCTGAAGATGTTCATATAACCTTAAAGAGAACTGTGCTTCATGAATATTCTGGTATGATACTGAGCCACCTCTGTGAGACTCTCGTCCATGCATAATATCATAGAATACATACGGCTGAAGCAAAGGGTCTTTATAGTACATTTCGTCTGGTAAATTGGCAACACTCTCACTGTCAGTTAAGCGTCCCTGGTAGAAGTATCTTGACGGAAAATCACGAATTTGAGGATGCATCCTGTATTGAACAGACAATAGCATAGTCGGACAACCTGCTTGCTGAAACCTCTCAAAAAGACTTCTACTATAAAGCAAAGTTCCTGCTGCTTTACTAATAACAGTTGCAGGAAGTTGCTGAGGATCTCCCACAAGAACACATCTCGCAGCACCAAGTGAAAGTGGTGGAAGTACTGCTACTTCACTTGCCTGGGCTGCTTCATCTATAACTACCATATCAAAGCCATGTGTGAGACGAGAAAATATCTTACGACCACTACTTGAAACAGTGGTGAAAACTATCTCGGCTTCATTAGCAAAACTCGCTTCAAGGTGAGCTCGAGCATCTTCCAAATTAAAGTTGCTCCCAGGACGAAACCTGCTCTCCAAAATACAAAGCCGGGTCATCTCCACCAACACTTTATCTCTTTGTTCAACAGCTTGAGCAAGACTTCGCAATAAAACATCACGATTTTGATCACGAGCAAGAAGAACTTCAGGATCGACACCAACCGAGCCTTGAGATCGACCAACTACGGCAGCGGCATTAAGTTGTCTCTGAAGAAGAGATATCTGTTGTGAGAATTGAGCTTCACGAGCTCTCAACTGATGCATCCACCCAATAACCTCTTCACGGCCCTTGAGTAAAAGCTGCTCAGTCCTTCTCTCAACAGAAACTGCTTGAGCTGCTCTAGTTTGTGAATCCACTCCAACTCGAGCAACATCGGGTCGGTACATCGACATCTCACCATCAATGAATCCACGATCGAGGACTCGTGCTAGCAATTCATCAGTTGCAGCATTTGATGGAGCACACACAAGCATTCTAGGCTTAGGAGATAGTTTTGGGAGAGTGCGGAAAAGATTTTGGTCCATACTCTGCAGTACTTCATCAATTGAACCTACACAGGTACTCTCGGAACTGCACTCACTAGATTGTTTGTAGCTCTCTGGAGCAAGTTGCTTAAGGAGAGCAGTGTAGTAATGCTGATATTGGACTAGATGGATTACATTTAGCATACCCCATACTGTGTGCGTTTTCCCTGTACCAGGAGGGCCTTGAACAAGTGTGAAAGGCCAAGGCTCTTGCCTTTTTGTAAGTCCATTGGTCGTACCTGCAGCTGTATGCATTGCAGCCCACTGAATTGCTGCCAACTGTGGACCATTAAAAGTCCTATGAAGATGATCTATAAAACTGGGAGTAAAACATTCTGGCATTGCAGGAGGCTGCTCTTCATACTTGGGGAAGTGCTCAGGACTGGGCTTCAAAATAGCATTTTGCATCTGTGTTGTCAAATGATGCATCACTATTTGATACTAGATAGATAGTAATGAAGTTGAAAGTCTGTAGAATAAGAAAATGATCCAAACCTGCGAGCTAAGACGACGAAATGCATGTAAGGCAACATACTCACGTTGAGTAGTTGCCAGAGATCCAAGCACAGTAAGGTACCAGACACTCTTTGGCTGGAACTTCCTCAGAATATGATTGTCTTCCCCTTTGCTGAAAAAAGGCAGATAAGTGTAAGAATCAAACTAGTGATCAATGAATAAACAGTTGCACATAAACATGAAAAGTTGATTTTAATAATTCAAGTACACATTCATCAGTACATGGGAGTCTCTACTTAATATGTCATTAGCACATGCATTATATTCATACTTTGGAAGGGGGTAAAGATCTAAACAGAAAAAGAAACAATGTGACATTAGATTTTACAAAAATAAAGAGAGAACTTTTAAAAAACAATCCTCAAAAGTGCATGCAGCATATTCCCTTCCTTGGTATTTCCTCTACAAAATGAAGTTCTTTGTCCATTAAAACCCAAGTTTATGAGCACAGATGTTTCATAGCCTGCTCAAGGAAAGTTACAACACAGAATGCCTAGTATGAGTTCCAGCTGCAAGGTCACCAGCTGATATATTGGAATTTTACAATTAGGAGAAGATAAGTTGCATCTAGTGGATGGGTTTGCGACCTGCCTAACAGTCTTGAACATTTTAATATGTTTCAGGAGATATCTGTTTTACTAGATGCGACATGCAAGTTCAAATGCGACGAAAATAACCATAAATCAAGAACAACCTGCCTAACAATAAAAAGAAAATTAGAGGCGAGATCAATATAACTGTTTGTTTTATAATTTAACAAAAATAGTAAGAGTTTTTAGCTTTATATATTACCTACTAGAATCATATGAATCCCCAACATAGAAATGAAGAATTGCTCCAATAGGATCACGAGTGTCGGTAGGTATATGACGCCTAACAGTACCGGCAATTCGTCCCGAAATATCAGGTTCAGAGTCCTCTTTATTAGCACCAGCATTAGTAATCCTTTTACTAGATCTTGCTGCATTATGTTACAATTAGAGATGATCAAATCATGTGAAAAATGATTCCATCCGAAATACATGCCTAGAGACTCTCATGAAATTATGTAAGAGAATATATTTATGCTAGAAAACCAAACCTGCACCAGGCCTCGGTGATGAAAGAACTGCAACATCCCCCTCTTTAAAGGTCCACTTGCATTCATATGCTGGAAAAACTATTACATCATACCATCCTATATTTGGAAAAAAAAACATACTCACGTTACATGTCAGGGTATTGACGTTGTAGCAACTTAAAATATCTTTGCCTCGTGAATATTTAAAAAATATCAAAATAAAACAATGATCTTAAAACTTTGACCACTTCTCTATTGAAATTAAGATCAGGGCAAGGCAGGAAGATGCTGAATAACAAAAAACACAGGATGCATGCTAAATAAGCAGATTGCATTTCACCAACAGGGTAAAGTATCTACTGAACTTTATAACAAAAACCACTTTACCAGCACTCTGGAAAGAAGAAAATATTCCATCAGCCACTATAACAGCAAGTGTTGTTCCTTTGGAGAACATACATTTGTCAGAGAAAATCACAGGCTATGACCTGCACAAAACAGGCACATCATCTATCCAGAAGACTACAGCATACTGCAGAAACTCCATTCTAGTGGAAGACCATAAACTACCCTGTAAAAAGGTGCTTGAGACAAATATATGTTCATAGAAATGTCATCCATTTTGTCTTGACTTCCAAAAAAAATACGCTGAGGCTTATAAGAGCATCACTTTTCAGTGTGTCAGAATCATGAAATTTTATCTCTCTTAAACTGTCTTATGAGATTACCATTCCA
The DNA here is from genome assembly GCA_022839385.1 of Asparagus kiusianus. Taxonomy (NCBI): domain Eukaryota; kingdom Viridiplantae; phylum Streptophyta; class Magnoliopsida; order Asparagales; family Asparagaceae; genus Asparagus; species Asparagus kiusianus. The sequence goes on from BQKN01065102.1 coordinate 386,449, forward strand.
TATAAAAACCCACCATAAGGTGGGGAAGCGTCAAAACTAACAAAAATAGGTCACATCTGTAGAACAAGAACCTTTCTAAGGCCGCTCCATGATTTCGGAATAGACTACCGTCACTTCCTCATTTTCTAATGGAGGAGTAGGTAAAGAAAAAGGTCACATGGGGTTGGATGGATACTCCTCATGACAAGTGGACTTAGTAACTCCATGATGACCAGTAAGTTTGAAACTAACTTTGTCGAAACTTCCCAACCCTTCTATCAAATTTGCTCATAAGTTCAAATATAGAAGATTCAAGAACTAGCTAAGCTTCATATCAATACATTTCTCCAGGCAGTCCATTTACAATTAACAAAATCATGTACGCTTGCCTATAAGAATGACCAAATTACAACTGACAACTTTGGCCATTAAAAATAAAACAAAAAATTTCAACCATGGTCAGTTCAAACTTAAGTACGGTGATGGCTTGTTACTATGATATTTTGTAAACCATAATTACAAGATCACATCTGCACGGGATTAGGTGCATCATCTCAAACAGCTCCATAATGCATCTGTAAGCGTCCCTAGGCAATGCTCATCTATAATACCTTCTGTATATCGGTCAAGGTGATGAGTCCAATCATGAAACTCCTAATACTATTACCTAATTCTAGAAGAGAATAGGCTACAAAATCCAACTTATTTGCGAAACAGAACCAGGTTTGGGTTGAGAAGACTTTTCAAGTATATGGACTCTAAACCTAACCAAAAAGGGCTTGACAAGTCATTCCCGACTACCAACTAACAAGTGGTTGCATTCTTGATATCGTGTAACTGGTTTGTTTGAACTGCATAGAGATCCAAGCATTTCAATTAAAGCATAGCAATGAAAAAGATGCAAAGAGCTTTAGTAGTTTGGTTACTAATCACAACAGAAGTTTGTTAAATGGAATCAAAATAAAAAACAAACAATAAATCAAAGAAAAGTTGTAGGTACCATTACAAAAATAAATACATGTATGCAGGAAGAATAAGAGTCTACAACACAAATATAGTTACAACTAAATTATACAAGTAATGAGAGATGTCCTTCAGGCTCTCGGAGAGAAGACTATGTTGCACGGGTATAGGTGTGGGTGCAGGACACGGTAAATTTGTAAAAAGTATGGTACCGGGACACGGCTATATATATTTCATTCACATGTTATGAGAATTAAAAATCTTATAATATTTTTATGAAAGTTAAGTCAGCTAACTGGCCTAGTTCACAAAAAAATATCAGAAGGATATAACCTAGGGAATAATGTTTTGGTAGATAACTTCTGCAAAGATAATAAATAATCATACATCTAGCACAAGTTAGAACCCTGATCTTCGTTACTTACTGTTTTTTCACTCTGTATATTTGCTAAAACCACAAATCTGATCTTCATGGCAGAAATATCACAATAACTAAATTAAATGAAGTAATTAGCACATTAGTTTTTCCTTGTTTATATGCCGGCTAAAGAAAAATCTTCAATCCAGCTGTTAACAAACAAGCCTATGGCACAAATATCATTGTAATTAAATTTATAAACATAACCTACTTTGGTTGAAAAGAATGAACAGTATGGACAGTGAAGGAAAACAAAGTTTATACCTCTTTCTCGTCTTTCCACAGTTCTTACACGAACCATTGTGTGTGCATCCTTAGAAGATTCTGTCAACTCCTCCCATGTGCTGTACAATTGCGCTCTACATTCCTCAAAGAGCAAAGGCTCAAAGACATGGACGTACTCTTCAACAGATTCAAAGTGCCCTGGCACACATTGAAGCTCCGCCTCCTCTGAAACTTGTCAAATGATTGTCTCAGAACCCAAAACTCGAATTCTTACTAGATACAAACAGGATTGCCGGACATTTCTTAAAACAAGTCAAGGTGCTTTTACAATTAAATATATCTTCAGAATCATTAGGTGAAGAAATACATATTCCGTGAGTCATTCGAGCTAGATGAAATTATGTCTTTAAGGCTCTATTCTGCAATAGGTAAGAAAATCACATTTCTCATTTTTAAACATTGGAAACAGGTCAACATTATAGGTTTTGGCATTCGATCCAAGCATGTAAATCACATGCTTGTCAACCAAATGACTTAATAGGCAAACCATGGGTGGAAATGTTTCAACATAGGGATTTTGTTTTGGTGCACTTCTGTGCAGAGTAAAAGATAAATTCCTACTAACATTTTTTTGTGGTGTAAAAGAAACAAAAATTGGGTGGTGCTTGATCTTATGAATTGCCCTCTGGACATTATCATATGCTCACCATTATTGCAATTACATAATCTTATAGATTTTAACCATGTACTTGTCTGAAGGTAATGAGCTAGCTCTCTGCAATCCAGCCCTAGCCCAAATAATGTCCACCCAATGGGTTAAAACTTAAAATTTGTTAAGATTGCATAAAAACTTAACCACAATATCAAATTATTTAATGAATCAATAACTCAGTCAAAAGGATCGCGAAAGAATTATTGCAATCTTAAAAAAAACAGTTTCCAAGATTAGTGACCAATTAATAATGGAAGCTCTAAAACCATTCTCGTAATTAAAAGCTTGACCATGATATTGATCTCTACAAGAATCTCATAAACATCTCGAAATTGAATGAAACATCACAAAATGATCAACTTCTGTCAGTTTGACAGGATGGTGGCAAAAAATTTCCTTTCCCCACGGGCGCTGGACAGGGGGAATCATGCCCATGATCAATTGGATATTGAGTATGAGAGAGACAGTGAGAAAAGATAGGGGAGGCAAAAGGTCAAGGTTGAATTAGGTCAACCGTATTTTATCTGCTTTTTACATCAAAAAGTTAGGCCTAATTCAGCTAAACATTGCTGTAAAATGCCTCTAAATATTCTGCAAAAGCCCACTTCAGCAACACCAGCTGATCAAGTACTCTATTAGTCCAACTCGGGCCAAAGCTACAGTATAAAACCTCTTACACCACAGAGTAGAGATCTGAGTTTAGCCCTCTTCAAAGGCTTAAAAACACTGTCTCAACCAACTTTTCCGTTAGCAAAACTGGGATAAAGACTTGTTTGATCCTTCATGTGCATTATCTTCACTAAATTAAACTTGATTAAAACCAACATTTGTTTCATAAAATTTTATTTCCAATTACTACCATGTGCCATCTTTCTAACCAGCAGTAGTAGATAGTTATACTGTTTCAGAAATGGCTCTACAACAAAATTTTAACTATTTAATAAAAAATTTTTAGAACCCTCCCTCCCATCAAGTTTTGTAATTTTTGTGGCATCTTCTTTTACTAATTCGTATATTAATATTAAAAAAATCTTTCTAAAGTGATCTTACTCCATCGTGGTAAGATGCACCAGAAAAACTGAAGTTTACTAATATAAATCATTTAAATTAACCCCCTTCCCCCCTCCCTCCCTATATATATGTATGCATGTATAGGGTAAAAGGGTTCAATCCTTGTTATTTCAGTATCTTCACCTTCTTCCCTGATTTCTTTCCTTCTCTGAGGCCGCATGGCTTCCCTGATTATTTTCATCTTCTTCCCTGACTTCACCATTTTACAAACCTTCTCAATATTTCTCTCCTTTTTCTCAATCATATAAGTTTAAGCTCCGCTCCTGACATCATGCCTCTTGATAGCAGTAAATCATTGTGTTAAACAAAATTAATCCTATTTCCTTCTTTTACAATTCTAGAACTCCATACGACAAAATTTAGTAAAAGAAATGCAAATCAACAAAAAAATGAAATAGAAATTTGAAAGGAAGTGCATCTACAGATTCATCATTAAAGTATCATAATAAGAACCTCATAATATATCTTCTGGAGATTTTTTTCATAAGATTTCGGTTACAAATCAAAAGCATGATTCTTATCATCGTCCAATTTTCAAACGTGCCGACGAGGGAAGCAAGCAATACACGGAGACCCTAACGAGTGAAAGCGGCTCTCAGGATCGGTTAGGGACAAATCATTAATTGAAATCCAACAATTCAATAGTATGTTATATTATGTAATGAGATGAGAAGAAATAGCAAGAGAAGAACGTAGAACGAAATCTAGGAATAATGAGATAACCGGAGAAGACAAAAATGATAGAAGCTGAAGACAAGAGAGAGGAAGGGGCATTTAATAATTACAAATGATGGGTTTTATTGCGAAAAAACCGACAACTTGTTTCAACCAAGGTTATCGATAGCGGATAGCGTCGCGTAGCGGTGAGGCATCGCTAAGGCTATTTCGGGCTATTGCGATATAATAGCGATAAAAAGCGTAAAATCAAATAGCGGTCTAATTTAGATATATATAAATACTAAAAAAATTAAAAAAATCAAAGAAATCTAAAAGTACTTTAAAGAGATCCTAAACATGAAATAGACATGTAACCATCACGTAATACCAAAAATGACTGGATGAGTCAAAAAATCGTCGTCTTCGAGAAGAAGAGCTTAGCGGTGACAGGACTGCCCTAAGAGAAGCTCACTGTGAAGGAGGTGCGAGGAAATATCAAGGTAGGTGTCAAAGGTTATGAGAAGTAACGGGAGTACTGAAAATCACATGAGACGGTGGAATGCAATGGTCAAGGTTGAGTTTAATTTAAAAAAAAAGCCTCAAACCGCTTTTAAATAGCAGTCAAAAAGCAAATTTCGAATGCAATCGCTCACTATTTATCGTTATGACACACTATTGACCGTTTTTGCGAACAAACATATTCCGTAATATGTCACCGCTATTGCGCGATAGCGTAGCAAGCGATAGCGTCACGGGAAGGGACCGCTAACGCTATTAGCGCCGCTATTGCGGAGCTATTTACCGCCATTTATAACAGTGGTTTCAACCATAGATAATGGGGTTGATGCATGGATGTTCTCCTCTACATCATCAAACACACCAGCTAACAAAATGGTGTCACACGCTAGCCCTTTTAACAATATACATATTCCTGTAATTATATATTCTTGTAGTTTTAACTTTTTCAGTGCTTCATATGCACAACAACTTGTCCAGAGAGGTATCCATTCCCCCTGCCTTTTAAGACAAGATGAGAAAATGATTCAAGCATCAAACTCTCGACACTTATTGGTATTTTGCTTAATCCAATCACTTTGATTTGATTCTAAATAAGCACGCGTTTCATATTATACATTGCCAACAACCAAGAGTTACATTCTAGCAGGCAAAACTAGTACCATAAAGAAAAGAAGCAAAATTGACTGTAAAGAAAGGAATCTTAAAGAAAGAAATCACAATTTATCAAGGAAATACAAACCTGGATGATGCCAAAACTTATCGTTTGTCACTTCTCGATGAAGCCGCTCCACTGATGTATCTTGATATTGTAGATTATTTGAAGTTTGCTTCTTAGGGGGAAGGTGCTTTTTGCTACCTGTTTTTTGATCAGTAACACTCTGACCTGTTGCATTTTGTTTGCGAGATGAAGCTGGTGGGTTTTTAAACTGCCTAGACTCTGAAGACTGTTTCCACGAATCCTCTTTAGCTGTGCTAGGTGAATATAAATCAGAAGGGGATTCATTACCATTAGTTTTTTTGGATCGAGAACGTGACCCAGAATTAACATCGCCATTTGACTCAGGCTTCGGGTCACTACACTCCACACGGTTACCTGATTCTGAGTTCATATTCGGTTGCTTCTGAATCTTGGTCATAGACTGCCGTTCATTCCCGGCAGAGTTATTACGACTAGCTTCTTTTACAGTACGAGTAACGATTGATGGAAAAGATGCTGGTCTCTTTGGCGTTGAGGTCTTCATAGAACCTGCATGCTTGACATCCTCTGCATTGATAAACACAGTCTGCCTAGCCCTTTTCTTTCCCAGCATTGCTTCCCTGTGCTCATCGAACTTAGGCCTCTTTCCAGGGTTGTTTGCAATTCTTGCTGCATGACTTGCCTCAACTCCTTTGATATCTTTAGACTTCAAACTTGCAGGAGGTTCTTCTGGACCATCTGCAACAGCATCCCCCTTAGAAGTACAGTTCAAATCTCCACTGCCTTCTGATTCCAATCCAAGCTCAGGTTTCCCTTCTTTCTCATTGTCTCCTACATCACCTTTGCTAGTCCCCGTAAACCTAGAATCGTTATTTGTTTTATTCCTACACTCATTGTCTTCAGCTACTTTATGTTTCTCTTCAATTTCAACATTCTGAGTTCTATCATCATTCCCATCCATATCACACAGTTCTCCTTCTTCTCTGTCAACAGGGGAAACTCTACTATCATCACATCTATTTGCAGTCAAAGACGTCGACGCTTCATCCGCATTCGAGTCCTCTTCCTTCTGTTTTGACCCTTCCCTCGAAACCTGCAAGTTTCTGGACCTAACAAACGGTTGAAACCCAGAACCCGAAGATGCATGTGTGAAAGCATGATTATTTACTATCCGAGAACTCGCCTCTGTCGACTGAAGCAAAATGGAGGCCTGAAGATTCGATGTTGGAAGAGACTTTTGGGGCAAAACAAGAGGCACACTCCCCTTCTCATCCTCCTCTTCCGCCGGGGGCTCATTAAGGTCAAATGAAATTCCTCCTCGAGAACCCATCTCATGTGCAATCGCATATAAATCGAACAAATTGCCTAATATACCCAACTGTACACTCTAAATTACCACTTTTGATGCTATCAATCAAATAAACCTGCATGAACATTAAACCAGCCACTAATGTATACCACCTCTTTAGGGTAAAAAAAATCGAAACTTTATCAGATCAATAATTCGATCGCCTTCAAATCGAATCTCTCAAGGCCACAAATTCAAGAAAGTCGACTAAAAAGATACATGAATAACATCTAATCACTTCAATTCCTAGAGAACCCGAAGAAAAACTAAAAAGATCGAAATTTTAAGAGATAGGGAAAAGGGTTGGAATCACTGACCTCGAGCGCTCTAAATCGCTGATTCTGATTCCTCCAAAAGACTTGGCTTCAATTGATGAATTTATAGAGTTTTAGTTGTCCGATCAGGATCCTGTTAGGGTTTTTATTTTCCCACGGGGGGAGATCTACATCATAGCGAGAAGTCGGGTACGGGTGTACTGCCGCGCGGGCAATTTTAACTAACGGTCTGCTCCAATCATCGCCGTTTGTTTTGGTTTGCTTTAAGCCGGTTGTGTTTCGAGCTTTGGTTGATCCCGAGAGGCAGCAGACCGGGTACTTCGAGATCATCAGGCTTTAAAAGTCGTGCAGATAAGGTATCATGGGCTGCCGGGTTAATGGGCCGTTTTGCGCCGTTGGATCTTGAACTGCAGAATCAGCTGTCGGCTCATAACAGCAAATAACGGCAGGGGAGGCGTTCTCTTAACACATATAAGAGCAAGTGCAGCAAGCTCCCAGTTGGGAGTCCTAGTCAGCATGCTCTCAAGAGCTCTCAAGCATTTTAGAATAAAAAATTAACAAATTAAGCCTTGGGAGGCACTCCTTCTTTTATGGAGCTCCAACAAGCTCCTAGTTAGGAGCTCCAATAATATCAAAAAAACCCTTCTTCTATTTTAATATTTTACCCGTTACTTTTCAATCAACTGCGTAGTTAAAAGCTAATTAAAAAAAATTTACATCACAAGCTCAAACGCCTCTTCGTCAAACTTTGGCAGCCAATTATTAAAAAAAAAACATCACATCCAACTCCTCTTCGTCATCTTCCCTTCTTCTTTTCCCCAGCTCATTTCGTTTCCCCAAATCATCTTCATTTTTTTTCTCCATCGCAAGCTCAAACGCCTCCACTCTTCTCCGCCATCATCCATCATCTCCGCCATCATCTCCGCCATCACCCATCATCTCCGCCATCAGCCATCATCTCCGCCATCATCTCCGCCTTCATCCATCATCTCCGCCATCATCTCCGCCTTAAGTCTCCGATCCCACCCCGAAGTCTCCGATCCCACCGCGATTTCTGATTTTGGAGGGGGGTTTTTGTAAATCATCCCCCAGTTGGGAGCTCCCAAGCGCTCCACAAATTTGTGGAGCGCTTGGGAGCTCCGAAGCTGGAGGCCGCCACGTCAGCTGCTGGGAGGTTCTTGGGAGGGCTTCGGAGGCTGTTGGAAGGGGATTTTTCGGAGACTGAGGCCACGTCGGACCTGAGAGCGGAGATGGGAGCTTGCTGCCCATGCTCTAACCCCAACTTATCGATATTTGAAAATATTTCCTAAAGCCTTATTAGTATACCCCCATTTCCCCCTTTATTTGATTTTTTTTCTACCCCTGATTCCCAACCATCCACGACTGCAATTCAGCAGGTTACTAGCATTGCCCTCTCACATCCATCTCGAGTGATCTTAGGAGGATTTCCCTATATTTGAGGAGCAAATCTCTCATCCTAGTCTCCAACAGTGCTCCCCAAATGGCTCCCTATCTCATGTCCTAGACTAAATATAAGGAGTAGGAGGGGGAAAAAGTTGCTCCAACTCCAACAATGCTCCCTATGTTGAGACTAAATATAGAGAGTCATTTTGTTATCCTTGATTTGAAATACCAAATCATATTTCCTATATTTAGTCTTCAACATAGAGAGCCTGTTGGAGCAACTTTTCCCCCTCCTACTCCCTATATTTAGGGTCTGTTCGGTTATTTCCTAAAAATCAAGAAATGGAAATGGAAAAGGTGAAAATATCAAAAAGTACTATTTCTTCCATTTCCATCCCTAAAACTCACCCACAACATCCAATAAAATATTATTTTCATCCAACAACTCATCCACATCATCTAATAATATATTATTTTTATCCAACAACTCATCCATCACATCTAATAAAATATTATTTTCATCCAAACATCACTCAACTCATCTCTTCTCATCATTTCAAATCACTCATATCATCCAATAAAATATTATAACAATTCACCTCATCTCATTAACATTTCATTTCTTTGTTTTCATCCCAAAAAGTTGTGAAAACATTTTCTTAAGTGTGGGTCACACCACCCAATAATACAATGACAACTCATCTCATCTCATTTCATTTCTTATTTTTAAGAATGAACCAAACAAAAAAAAAACAACAAACTACAGGAAATAGGTTTCTTATAATTCATTTCCTTATTTTTTTCCGCCAACCAAACAACATCAAAACTAGTTTTCTTAAAAAATCACTCACATCACCCAATAATAATGTGACAACTCATCTCATCTCATCTCCATTTCTTTGATTTCCTTCTTTTTTTAGCCAACCAAACAATTCAAAAACCTATTTTTCTTAGAAATATGTTTTATTTTCTTTGATTTCCCTTTTTTTTAGGCAAACGAACAGACCCTTAGTCTATGACATGAGATAGGAAGGCTGTTGGAGATGCTCTAACATAATAAATGAGCTGAGAGAGGAGAGGCCGCGTGAATTTGCAAATATCAAGTTGAGGGGTATAGTTCGCGAATAAGAATGATCAAGAGGGTACATATGTAAAACCCCTTAAAAAGGGAATTAGGTGATGGTCAGTTCAAAAGGTCCAAATTGGGCATCTTTGCTCTTTTGTACTTTTGCTTGTTTCCATTATTTTGGACGTATTTAATTTTTCTTTTTTTGGGGACATAAAGGCTATGGATAACTTTATTGCAAGACGAAAATTTGCTCCAAACGCGAGCGAGGCAGCATTTTGGGCTGGATAGTTAGGGGATTAGCAAGACATACTTTCTACTTCTTGAAGGGAGTTTATTTCTTGCGAGGGGTCCAAAAGTCAGCGAAGTACTAAATACTGTTCATCTCCAAACATGTGCGAGTACTTGGATGGTTGGTGGAGTACTACTCATAGAAACGGAGAATATGACAGTAATCGTGGGTCTCTTGTAGGGTAAGTTACACATGTCCCTGGTTTGCAGTAAACCCCTAATAACTTCTAGAATCGCAATATACCCCCCGGTAATTATCGGGATTACATGAAACTCTAATGAATATGTGTGGTTCTGCAGATAGCCCTAATGACGACACCGGTCCATGTCTATTTAGAATCTAACTGCATCGCCAATGCAGAATGTGGACTGACGTCGTCATGGGGTCCTCTACAAAATACTTAAAACTTATTTGGGGTTTTTTGCAGTTCCAATAGTTATTTGAGGTTTAGTATGTTTTTTAGAAGTTATTACGGTCTACTACTGCAAAATGCTAAAAGTTCTAGGAGTTATAAGGTAATTCACCCTTTGTTATATTCCCACATAGCGTGTTTTGGACGGTCCTATTTTCATGAACTTAATGAGTGAATGCTGGTATTTTATGGCTTTTAACTTTTTTGATAAAAATTTTATTAAATTTGTATGAATGGAATATTTACTTCGTTGAACCTAGCTCATGTTAACTTATAACTAGTTTTTTTTTTTCAAAAGTTAGAATTCCAACTTTTTTAAATGGGACCTCTTATTGATGATTTACCAAATACTTAAATATAAAAAAAAATCTAGTTTGACTAAAAACAAGATAAGCTCTCCTAAACACCCACTAAATCTTGTCATATTTGGATATTAGCCCCACAAATAAATGAAACTGATCAGATTTTTTTACTATGTTCGAATCATTCCAGACATTTTAATCATTAGTCACAGAAATTTGATTTTTTTTTTCCAAGTCAAACTTTGGAAACCATGCTACGTCAGATGAAAATCTTTTTCCGCAGGCGCTAGATTCTATGCATTTTCTCATCTCGTGCCACAACTAATAAAAGAAAACGGGTCAAGCTCCGATTACGAACCAACTCAAATATCCTTTAGAAATTATTAACAAGTAATGACATAATCAAGTCTAGTCTATCAAAAAAATTAATAAGTAATGACATGATCAAGCCTGGTCTGCCAGAAGATGCAAAGAGTGTGACTATATGAGAATATGTGCTTCTTCCTTGCTCTATGATCTCTTCTGTAAAGACCAAATAGGCTGCAAAAATGTTTTTTTTAAACAATAATTTCTACAATTATTGTAATAGAAATTGACTACAGTAAATATTGGGAGTGTTCACGGGAAGAAGAAAAAAAGAAAAAAAAATAATGTCAAAGTTTTGCAACAAAGGACAACATGCACAAACCAAAGAGTCGGCAACTCACCAGTCGGTAATAAATGTATATTACACAAATCTAGTATGCAAAAACACATTAGAACTCTTACATGCATTAGAAGAAAATATAAAACATACCCAAAATGAGTATTAAGTGTTAATTTCATTAAGAGTTTACATTCAAGTAAGCAATAAATGAAGGAGATCCGTTGTCAGAGGGAACTTCTGATCTTGGAAAAAGTAGGAGATATCCATCTTATCTTAGTCAAATATATGCAACAAGGCAAATTTAGGGAAACACCACCATAAAGCTCATATGCAGAATACAAGTAAATATATTAGCCAAATAAATAAAGAAAATGATACAACAATAACACTGAGGCTATATAGACAAACAATAGGCAGAAGGGTTTTCGAAGGAGAGCTTAGAATTGGAAATAACACAAAAAAAGATATTGCTCTTGGTTAACAAAGGACTGTGACAGTAAAATGGTAAAATTTCTTCATATAATGTAATTATGTTGGTTGATACTCTTTAATAGGAAATCGCTAGAACACAAGTGCTAGATTTGAGGATGGGTCTCTATTTCAGTAGCCAATTCACTTGTTAGACGATCTGCTCGCTCATCCTGGCCTCCAGCAAAATTATAAACTCGGAATGCCAGTTGAAATGCCCTCCATAACATTTTTGAGGGGCTACCAGATTTTGACTTTACCTCCTGAGCTGCTTCCCTTGCTTCCTTGCTCTCCTACAACCCCGGCAAAAAGTTCAGTCAGAATAGCTTCAATTTCATATAGCTACCTTGTTTTTGTAAGAGGGCCTAGGTATACAAATATAAGCTTAGACTCCTGTTGCTAATACACATTGAAAAATTCATTCTAATGAAGGGCTCATCTAAGAGTCCTGAAGGTAGGATTTCATATCATTAAGATGTTTTATATATTATTCAAGTTCTAGATGCTTATAAAGATGGAGTGGTATTGAAATAGATTTAGTGGAGAAAGTTCGTAAAGGTAGATGCAGGGGAAAATAGAGTTTGCACAAGGAGAGGCAAACCAAGAGAAAGGATTGGAGGATGGCAAGATGATGCCAAGAGAAATGCAGGACAAAGAAAATAGTAGGTTTTGTGAGCTTTGACAGTTGTGAGAAGTTTACCAAATTGTGTCATTTCAAATAGCTCCCTAATAAACCTGTTACAAAACAATCAATTTTGTAAAAGAAAAAAGATAAGGAAACTGCTTAGTTGATATAGAATGAGTAAAAGCACTTAGTAAAAATAATAGCAATCAATTGTGCTTCTAAAAAGAATAGAAGGTTAATGTCCCATTCTAAAATGTGCAAATTGTGAGGTTGTGAGCATAAGTTATTTAATTAGTTTGGTTCTAGAAAATTGGATATAAAGAAAAGTTGAGCAGGACATTCCATTTCTATCTTCGGTTACTGGAAGGAAGGAGGAAAGAGATACCTTTTGCTTCATAGTAACTTTGCTTATGATTAATTTGATTAAGGTGAGCAAAAGAAGAATTTTATTCCCCGTATTTCCTGGTATATTTATTTTCCATCATCTTTTGCCGAAGTAGATACATGCTTTCTGTTTCAGATAGGGGAACTCTGTTCTTGTTCATATTAATTGTGAATGGGTTTGTTGTTCTTTGGTTTATGAGTTTCAAGCAGATTTCATACTCTCGTCAATATATAACTCTATGTTACCTAATTCACTCCAACCCCTTTACTTGTAATCAAGTTCATGCGTTTTAGTGAATTTCTGATCTGAACTGCTTGAATTTGTGACCCGAGAAATAAAAGAAGAGAATCAATCACTCAATGATTGTGAGACATTTTTATGTATTTTACACTACAATTTCATGTTCCTTAATGTTATTTATTTGTGCTTTTCAACATATGTGCTATGACTGAATCTTGGAGTTCGAATTTTGATTATTTAATTAATGAGAATCTTGGTGGCCAAAATTTTTATTAGAGTAGTTTGCTTTCATGTTTTTTGAATAAATATCATGGCTTGCTTTATAAACTATAACTATACAAGACAGAAGTATCAATTGTGATGATTCTTAATTTACATGTCTTCAAATGTACATCTAAGTCTCATCTCTGTACACATGCACGCGGAGAATAGATGCATAATTATCCGATTAACCCTAGGTATCTACCAATACTGATCTCACGATTATATAAACATGGCTGTTGATTTAGGTTATAAGTAGGTTATGAAGAGTACTGCTGACAAAGAGTATTGTACAGTTATAAACAATCTATAGGAAGATCCCTTAAATTTACCTTGAGTGCCACTTCTATGCAGTTAGATGATACATCAACCATAGATTCCTTGATGCGCAAAAGGACGCTGAAGTCAAGTTCAATGTTGTGGCTTTTGAATCTCTTGGATTCTTCGTCTTTGTTACGGTCTGTAGCATCCACTTCTTCCTTGATCTATGACGACATATAGCAATCAGTATATTGAGAATTCAGTTGTCATTGGATAAACTAATTTTTCTTTCAAACATCATTTGCAATTACCTTGTTAAAGTAGGATTCAATTTTGTCAAGCTGCTGAGCAACAGGGCTCACCACCTTCCAGCTCTTCAGAGTTGTAGCTATTGCCTCCAGCTTCGAGTACAATGCAACAGCCATCCTTATAGTCTCCAACTTCTTTGTAGGGAACTCTTCAAATCTAGCTAATACCTGGAGTCCAATTAGTAGTAACATGGTTAACAAAAAGAATTATTATTTGACAAAACAAATTCGCATTTTGTCACCTGTGATTCATCTGTCAGCTTTTCAAGATGCAGCTCAACTTGCTTGTGGAATTTGGTCAGGTCAGTCATGTCCTTAGTGCGAAAAGAACCAATAGAAGATTTCAACTCTAAAATAGCTGCAGAATGGTTCTTAACATCTTCTTCAATTTGTTGAAAATAGGATGATCTGATGATATTAGACCAATTAAAATTAGAGGCAATAACTGTGATAAAACGCAAGTTTGTGACAAGAGTTCAGACCTCTTTGTTATCTCTGCTAATGCATCAGCCATTCCCTGACCGCTATTTCCACCAGAGTTGCTCCCAGTCTTTTTCCGATGAGACGTTCTCCCATTCAAACTAGAACCTTCTACCTTCCCTTTGAGAAGTCTATACAAATTACCCATCTGTTTCGATCTTTTCAGTTTCGTATCTTTCTTCGAATGTAGTGCTTTCATCCCCGGTGGAGGTGGCGGGCCCCCTGATCTCGCGACTCCCGGTGGCAAAGGCGGTGGTGGGCCAGACCCTGATTTTACCGGCGGTAATGGTGGTGGTGGTGCGGATGCCGATGCTTGAGGTGGCAATGGCGGCGGCGGTGGGCCTAATCCTGATTTTACCAGTGGTAATGGCGGTAGTGGCACAGATCCCGATGCTTGAGATGGCAATGGCAGCTGTGATGGGCCCGATCCTGATTTTATAGGTGGTGGGAGTGGTGGAGGCATTGGTGCCAACTTGCTCTGTGATGGTGGTGGAGGTGGTGGAGGAATTGGAGATTTTGGTGTTGGTGGTTCTCTCAACTCTGGGGTAGGGGTAGGTGGTGGAGTTGCAGATAAGCTAGCTTCAGAAGGTTTACAATTATTTTCAGTATCCATGTCATTCATGAAATAATCTTGAAAATTATCTATTGTCATGGCATATGCAACTGGCTCCATGTTCATTGAGGAATCGAAAAATGGCATGTATACTCCTTGCAACACCATGGGAGTTGAAGGAGGTGTAGGGGTTTCAGACTGATGGCTTGGAGCTCTCAGGTGCATTAAGGGGATAGTTGGTGGTGCAATTAGTATTGTAGCTTCAGAAGGTCTATTTATATCACCACTTATGATATCATGTTTGTTCGTGTCATGTGGCATCGATTCCATACTTGTTTCTTGATGAGTATTTGGAGATGAATGCGTGAGCGCTGTAACTTCATAAGATCTACTTTCAGGATCGCTCTTAGTATCTACATTTGACTCCACTGTTACTGATTGTACAGGATCTAGTTTCTGCTCACCATCGATTTTATGCTTTTGATGCATGGGAATGGATTTTTGATCCACAATGAGAGGTAACATTCGGAAAGATAGTCGCTTCATATCCAATGGCTTCAACTTTGCCAGGGCTTGAAGTCTCATAGGCTGGATATGAGATGATAAGCATGTTGAAACCGAAAGTTCTTTAGGATTTGAATGGCGCCCTGATGATGGTGGAAGAACCGAAGTTGGGGTGAGAGGAGAACCAAAGCTGGAGTACTTTCCCTGCTGATTATCCATGAGATCAAACATCTCCTTTGCTCGTGAACTCATGTAATTAAGCCTTTCAAGCACTTTCTCAACTAGAATAGAATATAATTATTAAGAAAAACGGCATTACTCTTGTATAATATGTCTTTATTACTAAATAAAAAGGAGAGTGCTTACCTAGTTTGTGAAAGCTCAAAGTTTCCAAGTATACATCTTTCTCGATTGCAAAATTCTGAGAGTGGTTTTGTGCCCATAAATCTCCAACAGACTTAAGGGCCTTGTAAAAATAGAACAGTACCTGAGAGTTTGGCTCATTGTTGTCAGTTATCATCTTTACTAGAGGCAATGAGATTAAAAAAATCTAGCAAAGATAGAAAATATGCCCTACTAAAGAAATTAATGGCGCTGTCCCTTAAACCACAAGCAAACATTCAATCCAGGTATATGCCATATGCAAGTACATGAACAAAAATGCCAAAATGCGAGAACAAAAACAGTGACGAACAAAGAGAAGATTAGATATATGAACCAGAGAAGCAGGAAACATTATATGCAATTTGAGATGGACGCGTGTGTATGTTTTTGGTAGTTCCAACAAAAAATAGATTTATAATTATATTTAACCTGATGTGTAGATCCGTGATTGACTTCAGAGATCTGAATGCATGACCCACACTTGGGATACGTTCGCAGGAGATCCTCCAAAGTGTTCCTCAAAAACTACTAGGCGGACAAACATAATAATGTCAGAGTAGTATTTCAAACAGAATAATTAGCTAGTAGAACAATAATATTTAAGAACATATGAGATGAAAAAAGTATTTAGATCTTTCCTACAGCAGCCCTAGATTATCCATAGCCAACATTTGTCAAGTACTGCTAAACCAACTAACATCCGGACACCAACCGCTGCATTTAATTAATTTTCAAGCGACAAATAAAACTTTTTAGTAGAAGTTCACATGACTTCTTTATTACTTGCAGGAGACTGAGCAAGTGAGCAAAAAACTCACATTTTTCCATATATTGATTAGATGATACGAGTAACCTTGGCCTAACTCTTTTCTCCCTGTTAAGGCAAGAGAGGTTGTATGACTCCTCAGCTTCCATATTAACCCTGAATACTAGAAGTTGAAGGCGGAACAGAAGCTAGGATTTTGAGGCTAACGTTGTCACATAATAACATATACATCAATCAATTATATAGGACATATGTTTAGATATAGGGTTAATTGCAAACAGACCCCCCGCAGCATCACCCAATTGCAAAGAGACACCCTCTAGTTCTATTTGTTGGGAATAGACCCTCAAGTGAACTTATTTTTACTCGTAAAATCGTTAAAAATATTTGAGGAGGCAGACAGACCCCTTCTAGTTATATTAGTGAGAATAGCTACCCAATTGCTTATTTTTTAACTTCTAAAATAGTTGAAAAGTTCACTGAGGGCATGTACTCGCCCTTGGGCCAATACTAACGGGGTCTATTCTACAGGGTGTATATGCACAATAAATATAACTAGAGGGGGGTCTATTTGCAATTGGATGATACTACAGGGGGTATGTTTGCAGTTAACCCTTAGATATATAAGTTTGAGACTTTGTGTGGTGGACACACA
>BQKN01065102.1:403334-433423 GCA_022839385.1 Asparagus kiusianus
AACTTTTTAGAAACAAACGCAGGATCGTTGTTTGGATCGCTGCTTGCGTGGGATCTTTGCCTGTGCCGGGGGTGCGTTAGCCCGTGGACCACCGATTCACAGATTCTGATTGAATCGTGAAGATTTTAGGGATTCTTCCTTCGTTTATCGAAGTAAGAATTTGAAGCGAATATCTTATCGATGTAAGATGTTCACTCTTCTAAAGATCAAGTCAGAGCTTAGATCTCTAGGAATCGCCAAAAGCTTCTTGAGGATGTTTGTGAAGAACGAAGACTCTCTCTCTTGCTCCAATCTGCTCTCTTGGGATCCCCTTTGATGTTCTCTGTTGGAATCCCCCTTTGATTTCGTGTCTAGAGGGGTATTCATAGCCTCTTTGGACGATAACTGAAGAAAATAACCGATCAGCAACTCTTCCTTTGGGCGCGGCAGCTAGAGGTGTCGCGGTTGAAGAAGTTCCCTTTTTAGGCGCGACAGTCGTCTCTGTCGCGGCTGTTGGCGCGGCAGTCGTCTCTGTCGCGGCTGTTGGCGCGGCAGTATAGGCTGCCGCGGCCAAAGAGGCGGTTACCAGCACGTTTTCATCGTGTTTGAAACCGTCCTCCCACGATCTTTAACCACTTTTTACGTGGTTTTAACTGTTTGTCCACGTCAGCACACGTTCTATTTCTGATATGTCGCCACGTGGACTTCAAAAACTATCACATAACTGCCTCGTAACCGCCACAGAACCCCTCTATAATAGCCGCGGCACTGTTGGCTGCCGCGCTTTGGCCGCGGCACTATGTCCTGCCGCGCCTTTGCCGCGGCAGCATGTCTTGCAGCGCCTTGACCGCGGCAGCATGTCCTGCCGCGCCAACATGTGTTGTTTGATGACATGTAAATTGTCTTTCCATATCATTTTGAGTGGTATTTGGATATCTTTGAGCATTTTTTTGATGCCTACAATCGTTATTACGGGAAATGATCAAGAGGGCATACAGAGACTCAAGCAGCATCTATTTCATCACTTTCAGACTAAAGATCTGGGAAAACTCAAATACTTTCTGGGAATAGAAGTTGCTCAATCCCGGCAGGGTATCCTCATCTCCCAGCGGAAGTATGCCTTAGATATTTTAGAAGAAACTGGCATGACGAATTGTAAACCTGTAGAGACTCCGATGGATCCAAACATCAAACTCCTACCTGATCAGGGGGAACCATTATCAAACCCTAGCAAGTACCGGAGACTTGTTGGGAAACCCAACTACCTCACCGTGACACGTCCTGATATCGCGTTCTCGATGAGTGTACTCAGTCAGTTCCTAAGTGCCCCGTGTGATAGCCATTGGGAGGTAGTTGTTCGTATTTTAAAATACATAAAGAAGGCACCAGGCAAAGGTCTTCTTTATGAAAGTAGAGGCCACACTGAGGTCGTTGGCTACTCTAATGCTGATTGGGCAGGCTGCCCACATGATAGACGTTCGACCAGTGGGTATTGTATCTTCGTTGGAGGAAATTTTGTCTCATGGAAAAGCAAGAAACAATCAGCTGTTTCCCTATCCACTGCTGAGGCGGAATATCGAGCCATGGCTAAAGCAACGTGTGAGCTCGTATGGATGAAACAATTATTACAGGAGCTGAAGTTCATAAAGGTTCAACAAATGAAATTAATGTGCGATAACCAAGCAGCTCTTCACATTTCCTCTAATCCAGTCTTTCATGAGAGGACTAAACATATCGAGATTGACTGCCACTTTATTAGAGAGAAAATTCTTTCAGGGGAGATCACGACGAGCTACGTGAAATCGAATGATCAACTAGCTGATATTTTTACTAAGTCTCTCAGTGGCCCTCGAGTCAATTACATTTGTAACAAGCTTGGAACATACAATTTGTACGCTCCAGCTTGAGGGGGAGTGTTGAGATTTGTATATATTCTATTTATAGTATGTGTATATTTAGGATATATTTAGAGAATCCTTATTAGAAGGAAAGAATCCTTATTAGAAGGAAACTCCTCTCTATTCTAGGTTATCTCTCTTGTATATATATGAGTTCTTCTTACTCAATAAAATAACAATTCTCACATTCTCACAGTAACTATAATTCATTAAGTACGTTATCCCTCTCTGACAGAGCAAAAGGAAAAAGGGAAGATTACTGAGGCTCTAATGGTGGGAGGGAAGAAAGAAAGAAACATGCAAATCTCAGCTTCTTGCAGCTATAATTTTTTAAAAAAATATTGTAAATGGACCACTTCCCCTGGGATATTCCCTCAATTCTCAAAATGGGTGTTCACAACCTCACCATACTAAGATTTCTAGCTCCAGCTATAATTAGAACTTGGCATATTCTTACGCATTATAAAAAACAATAAAACAATCATTAAGTCAACATACCTTTGCTTTCTTCAATCTGGACCTGTTTTCCGCACACCAAGCTAAAGCAGAAGCTACTTCCTTATTATGAAGAGAATCAATTATCTTTTTTGCCTCAAGAAAAGCATCAAGATCAACAAGGTCCTGTAATAA
This sequence comes from Asparagus kiusianus, assembly GCA_022839385.1. Classification (NCBI taxonomy): domain Eukaryota; kingdom Viridiplantae; phylum Streptophyta; class Magnoliopsida; order Asparagales; family Asparagaceae; genus Asparagus; species Asparagus kiusianus. The sequence goes on from BQKN01065102.1 coordinate 405,842, forward strand.
ATGGATCAGCTAGCTTAGTAAAGTTATGGAAGTGCAACTCTTAGTACGATAGCAGATGGAATACAAAGCCGATTATAGCATAATAAGAATGTTCACCATAATTGAATTAGATGATAACAAGATACAGTGAATTAATTATTAAAACAGACTAGGGAGTATGAAGTGTAAAACATAATCTTAACAACTCCATGTTTTTTCTCACAGCACTCTATACATTTTAGATCGACTTTCCGACATGAAAAAAAGTTTAGTGTAGGTGCAAAAGGCATTGGACAGGTCTGTTTAGCGCTTTACAGGCTGAGAAAAACACTTACAAGTGCATTCTTAGAAAAGTTAAGTTTTTTTTTAAAGCAAGCCTAGGTGGTCATAATCTAAAACCCTAAGCAAATTACTCGCCAACCAGGCTGCTGGCAATATTTTTAAAAAAAAAAACTGCTTTTTCATTCCATTAATGAATAAATGATAACGAATAAATAATTTTCTTTCGCAATGAAATAGCCAAAATTCATAAATGAACATATCAGTTCTTCCCATTCTCATCAACTCTTTCTTAGTCCATGGATAATTATTGTTCCCGTACTGGCAAACATAATTTGCATGATCAGCAACCTAGACTCTACCACCTACTGGCTGGCCTTTGGTGTATCCCCAACCCCCCCCCCCCCCCCCCCAAAAAAAAAAAAAAAAAAAAAAAAAAACAAAAAAAAAAAAAAAAAAAAAAGGGGGGGGGGGGGGATCTTTGTCATACTGAAGCATTGAACACATACTCCTGTATCTTGCACTGTAGAAAATGAAGTAACCACCCTCTCATCCACACCAATCATTTGAAACATCATGTGTATGCAACATATTGTGCATTCAAACTTGAAGAGAAGTACAGAACTCTTATCCAATATCAATCATGTGAAACATCAAAAACATACTATATATCTTGCATTAGAAAATGAACTAAAGTTTAAGATTAAGAAAAAAATCTTACCAAAACAAACTCACCTGTATATTGCTGCTTTCTGCAAGCTTAACAGCAGAATCATAATAGGACATACGCAACATATAGTCGACAAGGATTCGTTTCAACCTCTTATCGTTCCACTCATTCAAATTATCTGCATTTGCACTTTCCAAGTGTTCCAATCTAGCTCGGCATCTCTGTGCTTGCAAGGCCTCAACCTTGCTTCCTTCTTCTAGCTGATTGAAAATGAAAAGGCAATTGCAACAATATCGAGGCAGAGGAAAGCGTACACGTAATACCAAGAATTTCTTTCAAATTATAATTTTTCTTCATAATAGAAAATTCCGGTTAAATTAATAGAAACTCTACTATGGGGGAAAAAAGACACGATAAAGCTTTCTGAGTTACAAAAGAACTGGAAAATTGGGGAAAATTCAGAAATTTTCCCCAAAAAAATAAGGGGAAAAAAAGAAACCTCGCGCCTAACATTTTTCTACAATCAGAGGTCCCATATTTCTCAAAGCTCATCCAAATGCAAAGTATCAAGCCAGAAGAAAATATCCACATAGTACCAAGAATTTCTCTAAGAATCTATAATTTTTACTGAGATGGAGTAATCCCTAATAAAAATTCCAGGTACATTACCCGGAACTCTACTTTGAAAATGTCCCAAAAAAACCTAAATCTTTGTGAATTACCTAAATCCCCCCTAAACAACCGAGATCTCGATCCCTTACCTTGCGTTTAAGCCCCTGGAGCCTCGAAACCAGCGAAGTGAGATGCGTAACCGCCTCCTCGCTCGTCATATCCTCGCACCGATCGGCGGCGGCCGAAACGCTCGAAATGACGGCCGAAACTTCCTTCTCGGCGATCCGATGGTTGACCCTGATCATCTTCTTGTAATGCTCCAAGGGGACCCTCAAGAGCTGGTGCTCGAGCTTCAGCGACTCCGCGAGGTTGCTCAGCTTGATCGATTGGGCCGCGGCGGCCGCTGCCGATTCGGCGGCGGCGGCGGCGGAGGCGGGGGAGGCGTCGCCGTTGGAGTGAGGCGAATCTATGGACATATCCATTGATGGGATCGATCTTTTGCCTTTGCTTGCGATCAAGGATTCAATGGCGGTGGGGTTTGGGGAATGAGAGAGACTGAGAGTGTGCGGTGTTTATGAAAATAAATATTACACTTTGGTTGGAGTAAATTGTAAAATCTCCATATACTAGATTTACAAAAAGATTCACTCGTTTTTAAATCTATTATGTAGTTTTGAGTAGGCTCAAATTATGGTACTTTTCTGAGTAAGTAATGATTTTATTTATTTATTTTATTTTTTGGGGATAATATGGAGGATTAATGAAATGAAGTACATCAAGTAAGAAACGAAAGCATTTAAAGAAAATAAGTATTTTATATTTTGAATTTATGATTTAGTATGTTTATATAAGATTTTTAATAATACATGATTAGTTGTATAACCTCCTGATGGTTTCAACATTAATTTTTGTAGAAGTAAGAGCATTCAATATGCAAATTTTTTTTCACTTTAACTCTTTTTTTTAAGACCATTTTATTAGTCTACTGAAGCAAGCCCCATCACCAAAATTTACCTTATGAGATGACACTACAACTAGCAAATATCATTTATTTTTCTCCCAAAAATGTAATTAAAAAACATGTAACGATTAATCCTAGCACTTTGCTTGAGTTCCTTTTGTAAAGATGATGGACGCATATTTATTTTACATAATATGCATTTTTTCTAACAAAAGAACCTTGACTAGATCAATTAGGTATTAGAAACGAGGTCCAGAGGTCATTCTTCTAACAACATAGAAATGAGATTTGTGTAATGTGCTTTTGCGCGTGTATAAAGTTTAATCTAGTTTTAATAAAATTAGAAATCCTATCAGAACGCTACGCATAGTGTGGCGGGGCGTTCTGATCCGAACATGAGCCTTATACGAAGGGCATTTTTATAATTATCCTAAAACATACGTGGCGTATATACATGGGCTTGACCCCTATTCATGAGTCAAATCATGCTACCTTAAAAACTTTGGCATACTTGAATTTCTTGGTATCACGCAATCCATGTAAAAGTCAACATATAGTCACATCAATGAGGGATTGATACAATAGGAAGCTTATAATAAGCTTGTAAGTTGCAACAAAGATCAAGAGTTGTGCCAAACAAAACGCAAAAGCATCTTATTTCCAAATTTATACTGCTCAGATTTTTTTATTAGTAACTATAAACCTCGATACACAGTTGCTTCTTTAAATAAAAGATACAATTGGAAACTAATAAGCTCGTAGGAATTAGATCATCTCTTTTCTCAAGCAAAGTACAAAAACTTGTTATTCCAAATACATATATAAAGCTCATATTTTCTAGCTATTCTCTGTAAGTAAAACACTCTCATAACTAGCAACAGCCTTCGAGGAGTCGAGGATCAAGCATGTCAGCAGGTAATTGTGGATCATGGAGACTCTCCAGCAAGAAAGGACGCAAAGAAAGCTAAAGAGTGGCTTGGTTGGAACAACGGCACAGCATGGCCAGCTCCTCTGAATGTGGCAAACGTAAGCCCCTCGTATTCTTGTACCCATCCGCTCACCTACGGATAAAATGCTGTTTTTAATAAGTTTCGAGTGATTCACAAACCTAAAAACTTAAATCTGGCGCAAACAGATTTCTTGGGTATGTACAAGTGCATGTGTAGCGAAAAGTGCCAGGTACAGAACTATAATCCTCAACCTCCTGCACAATTTCAAGGCTGTGTGTAATGGAAGTGATTTCGTGATGGTATCAGAGTAATCTAGGCTCAAATTCCATTGGGCATGCATTTAAAATAGAATTTAGGGCGGCGCGCCGCCGCGCGGATAGGGATGCATAAACTAATCCGTGTTCGAATGCGTGAAAAGCGTGATTCTTGAGCCTTGCAACAATCTGCTGTAGAAAAGTAACTAGGAAGAGTAAATGTTAAACACTTTAAATTTTCAATTAAAGTTTTGAATATGTAAGACTGTGGGGGAAAAAAATACTCCAGGGTTGGGAAATGGAATGCTCCATGAAAATTTAACATGGTCAGTCAGACACACGAATTTCTTCATATCAATGACATACAGAGGGTGTTTGAGGCGGCTTATTTTTTGGTCAAACTAGCTTTTAAGTCAGCTCTTTCATTTCTACTTGTTTGGTAAAATACAAAATAAGTTAGTTTATAAGTCACATTTAAAAAAACTAACTTATAAGCTCACCTAAATAAGCTAGGTTTGACCGAACAAATTATTATACTATCCAAATATTTTTTTATAATATCTTTTATCATAAAAACCAAAAGCCACTAAAAGCTTGCATAAGTTGTAAGTTTAAAAAAAATAAGCCTTCCCAAACACCCTCATAATATGATTATTTTATCTTCACATGAACTCAAAAGTGTTTCGGAATTATAACAGTAGAGATGAATAAGAATTGTGTCATACCTGTTTCTGATGGTACCAAGGTCTCCAAGAACCAACTATCGGCAGGCCCAAGTCGTTCAAAGAATATCTAGTGGACAACACAGGAACTCTTCCATCTGTATCTCCACTGAAAGAGGAGGGAAAAAATGATGCAGAAAGTCAAGACTCATATACATACTGAAACCAAGTTTTACTAGGCTAAAATCAAAGTTTCACTATATTATAGGATCGGCGAATCTTATCATCATACCTGTAGACCCATATCCTAAGCCCTCCAGCGATAAGCTTCTTATATATCGGAAGAACAGAAGGATTGGAATCTTTCCAATCATGAAATATTTGCATACTGCACCAAATCAATGTTTCATGTTAAGTATTTTTTTTTTAAATTTCCTTATGATAGATCATTGAACAACTGTTTTCTTTGTAAGAATACATTCAGTTCATAAAGATGACTCTTTTAAACCTTTAGTAGAAATTGAAAGAGAGATTCTTACTTGCAAATACTCCAGTTTTGTACATTGTGACCATGATTAACATGGAGGGCCTTCTGAACATCCAGTCTGTTGTAAAAAGTCTCTGCATAATCATCAAGGCATGGATCATAACCATTACCCATGATCCTTGGCATCTACGCAACAGATTATGTATTAGTAATTTAGTATAATTTTTTATATTGATAACTGTCATCATACAAAGACATGCTGCTAATATAATGTCTCTGGAATATATTTTGGGTAAATTACAGAAAAACACCCCTAAGGTTTGCATGATTACCAGAAAAACCCCTTAAGGTGTAGAAAGTACAATTTGAACCCCTATGTTTCAATTTCCACAAAATAACTTGAAGGCAAAACTTATGATTGGAATATATGTGGTCCTATGTAAAAATATTGCATGATTATTATACTAAAAATTAATGATTACAACCAATTAATGAAAATGAAAATGAGGGTGCTAAAATTTCGCTCTTAAAACCTCATGGGGATTTCCAATCACTCCTACAAATCATGGGGGGACCTTTTGTAATTTACCGAGAGAGAGAGAGAGAGAGAGAGAGAGAGAGAGAGAGAGGTTAATAGCACATTGTAGGACGTTGTTTTGAACTTACTACCCCTGTAGTTTCATTATTTGAATTTTTATGACTCATTTACCCTCAGATAGACTCACAAATATCACCCATGGGGGTCATTATCTGTCAAAATTTCACGCAGGGTAAAAGAGTAAGAAAAAATTTAGCCCAGGGGTTCTATCCGCAACAGTGAAACTACAAGGGTAGTAAGTGCAAAACACAGTCATACTACAGGCGTCTCTGTGCAATTAACCCTATATATTTCTATAATCAGGATTGTTGGGTGAAAATATGCAGCTGACAGATTGCTTCTCACCATTTTGGAACCCTCTTTGAACATCATCTGCTTTGTTACATCACCTGAACTTGCTGGGTGTCGAGTGCAGACTGGAGTATACAAACTGTACATATCAATATATTTGTACTGTCTGAGGACTTCGTCCACGGCTTCTTTGCAATTTTTGTCACTCCATGTGTCTTCAGTGTAGAAATTACAGTTTTCTTTCACAGTCTTGTGTATTGTGTCCGAGACAATCGCATGGCTCCAAGCATAATCCACAAAACCTTGCCAGTCTTGACTGTCAGAAGTTTCAGGATTACCCAACTGCATGAACAACGATAGTCTCAGTGCATCGATGAATCTGAAACAGATTCTTAGTCATTACTACCAAACATAAATAAATAAAAAAGTCAAAAGGAAAAAAAAATATTTCATGATATGGGACATAATTCACATAAGAGGTGTTTGTATCGTAACCATTTTCAAATCAGAGATGTTTTGTTTGTAACTTTTACGTTTGGTTCATTTGGTAAATGTCTACGTTTACGAGTTTTGACTTAATAACTGATATCAAGTGAATTGCATCAATTCATAAGGCTTGGGGTTTAGTAAACTAGTATGTTTCCCAGTATTCTTTTTGAACTCCCGGGAGCAGACAAGGATCAGAACCCACTTAAGTTAAATTCAGCCAGGCAGAGGGGAGAATACTTACTTGAGATAAGATTGGTCAAAAGATTCATCATTATTAGAGGAATTTTCTCAGCCACAGGGATAAGGTGGGAGTTATCTACCCTATCATGCATTAAGAAAACATGATTTTGAGGATAGTATCCCCTATTTCTCCATATTTTCTTCCATCAATAATAAGCCAGATGGCGGCAGCTACAAAGTTTTATCAAGCTTGAGTTGAAAGACTGCTCATTATGGAGGTGGGTCCCGTTCTAGAACCAATTCTAATGGAAAACATACCAGGATGATGATATTGTCATAAAGATTACCCAATCCATTCCAATCTCCATACAGTGCTGCTTGTCATTTTCTTGTCATCAACATGACGAAAAGGGTTTCAGGTTCAACAGTTTAGGAATAATGCATGAAAGGCATTTAAAATGAGGTGATGTAAAAAGTAAAGTTAGTTTATCTCTTCCGTCGATAAAAGGTAAATGCAGGTGTGCTGTGCAAGCAACTAGTGTTCAACACTAAATTATGGTAATAATGGTACCCATCTGATGTAGTTACGTTTTTACCTGCTCCCCAAAAAAAATTAAAGTGCAAATCAGCAAATGAAACATTTTCAGTAGTGCAAGCTGTTGTATTGCAACTGGAGTGTGCTCGTACTGATCTTTTTGGTTTAACAAATGTCAACGCTAACCTCACTCAGCCTTCCCTATTCTCATTTTTCTTTGTACTTGTTGATGAATATATTATGGAGATCTATAATGTTATAGTTATATTACGAATAATATATTAGGAGTATAAATTAGAGACTTGATGATTGAGAGATATTAGGAATATAACTAAGAGAATAATTATGATTAGTCCACATTAACTACACAATAAACTTCTTGTTATCGTATCCCTATATAAAGGGAGTAGTTATAGCTTTTGAAATATGAATGAGAATCTACAATATTTTATTGTTTAACATGGCATCAGAGCTATGCAAGCCCTAGTCTCCACAAAACCCTACATCCTCACAAACCCTAGCCCCCCAATCCCTCACCATCCAACTCCTCCCTCTGCCTTACAACCTCCCTTCTTTCATGTGACTGGCCACCGTAAACAGTGGTGGTGACTGTTCATCATAAACAGTGTCGTTGATTCTCGTCTGTCCTATTTTCGGTGGCCTTATTGATAATCAGAATTATCATTTTTTGTAGCAGCAGTCATCCTCGATGCATATGTTCTGCTTGTGCCCCTCGATTTCCCTTCGTTCACCGCCTACTCAACTTGTTGACACCACCGCCACTCCGCTTGTATTCTAGAAACCTTAACCATCATTAGCTACCGGAAAAAAATTTGATTGAACGAGGATTTGGTTTGGAGTTTGGTTCGATGAAGGTTATTTTCTCGGCTTTATTTGTTTGGTGGATCCCTAAAGAGGAATCATTTGTTTGGTATATCCCTAAAAAAGGATCATTTATTTCTTAGATCCCGAAAAGGATCGTTCGTTTGGTTGATCCATAGAGAGGATCGTTTGTTTGGTAGGTTCCTGGTGAGGATCGTTTGTTTAGTAGTTTTCCGGTCGATCTGTGAAGAAGGTCGAGGTATCGTATTTGGTGATTTTTGTTGAGGTTGTTCGTGGTAGAAGACATTCAAGTAGAAAGCTAAAAGATGAAGACAACTATGATGAGGGAGGTCACACAAAAGATTTCAGCCTTTTAAATCGTGTCACAAATTGGAGTGAGTACATCTTGTTTGTGACAAGCTGGACACGTATGATATACATGCTCTAGCTTGAGGGGGAGTATTAATGAATATATTATGGAGATCTATAATGTTATAGTTATATTAGGAATAATGTATTAGGAGTATCAATTAGAGATTTGGTGATTGAGAGATATTAGGAATGTAACTAAGAGAATAATTATGATTAGGTAATTGTGTTTAGTCTCACATTGACTACATAATAAACTTCTTCTAATCATATCCCTATATAAAGGGAGTAGTTGTAGCTTTTAAAATATGAATAAGAATCTACAATATTTTGTTGTTTAACAGTGCTAAAGAAATTGTAAAAATGAAGAAAAGCTTACCAAGAAACCTTTGAGGTTTATAAACGAGGAAGCATCTTTATTCATGTCATAGATCAGCTCCGCCAACTCTGGTACATATTTTCCTACCAGCCAGCACAGTGTAGACAAACCAATCAAGCCATATGGATTATTTGGAAAATATAATAATAAATAATCTTTTTTTCTTTGAAGCAGACCTGCATAGCTCTCTCCTGCTATATAGAAGCTGTGGTTCCTATATGATGGAAACTTCTTGTACCACTCATGCAAGAAAATGTATGTATCATTTGCTGAAGAACAACTATTAGAGTTAGAAAGCAGCTAAGCATGTTCAGACTCAGAACAACTCTCATAAACCTTCACATGATTAAACAACTATGAATTTTGCCAATAAATCTAAATATACATATTTTACAATGTAATGCAGATTTTTACTATCGTACTCAGACGCATGCATATAACAAGGAACAGTAAAAAGAAGTTTCGAAGCAACACCTGTAAAAGAATCTCCAAGCACACTGTAATCACTAGTTGTACGTGAGTAGGAAAAGCCTACACCAACTGGAGACTCAAGAAATAATAGGTTGGCCTCTGCAACAGGGAAGAGCATTAGTTGTATTTATTTCATTATGACTCCTAGCGCAGCGTATCTAATGAGTCTAGTTGATTTGCTTGTTAAAGACCTGTATTCCAAGGATGGGGATTGAGCTTGAGCCCATGACCGTCTTTATCAACAAGGAAAGGTCCAATCTCCTGTGTTGCTCCATACCCAACTGAAGAACACCCAGGACCTAAAAGACATCCATGAGTTCAGTCATAGGCCTCTTACATTCGTATTGATCCTAAAAGTCAATTTCAATGTTTTAGCCCTAACAATGTGCGACGTGTGATAGATGCTGCAGATTAAACTGAAATTAACTTCCAAAAAATGATTGAGAAGAAGCAATGATTCACAATGGCTTCTTATCACTCGTGTTTACGCACATAAAAAATAGAAGATGATTGACCGCGCTACCCTGGGCCTCTGGCCTGAGCCTCGTGAGCAATTAATTGTCCACCAAGTTTAAACTGAATATTAATGAAAAACGAAAATAGGCAGTCTCTATACTTGTAATTTGTGCCTTGAACTTGCTTCACAACTAGGGGTTGGCAATCTATAGAATGAATACACACCTTACAATAACTTGGATGTTTTCTAGAGTAAGAACTGCTATAAAATCCCCCAAAAAAACACATATATTACAACCAAAACTACCTTCTACCTAGTCCAACCTGCGTAATTTGTCATTTAAATCAGCGGGTATTTTACACATGAGCATTACCGTTATGCACAGCCCACTATCAGTACCTGATTACCATTGCACTAAAGTGGAAAAATAATTTGGTTTCCAGAATCTTACATCCTTCTAATCAAACAGAACCCATAGTGTGCACCAAGATGCAACACATAATCCCATGAATCTGAAAATAGCTTAGAAATAGAGGAACTTGCAAGTTATCCTACATGCAGAGGCTTGCTGGATAAACTTGATAATATGCAATGTATTATCACATATTAGTACTAGCAACAAACTGAATTCAAGTTCAAAATGAATTTAAAAAACAACCTCATTTCTTCTTAAGGGGGGCAGGCCCTTACCTCCGTTGAGCCACAGGACTAGTGGCTTCTCACCAGGGTGTGATGAGGCTTCAAAGAACCAGTAGAATAGCACCCTACCGTTCTTCTCGTTCACTGTCACATAGCCAGCATAGTGGAGAAAACCCACATCCGGCTGACCCGGCAACTCTGTCACAAGATCTTGACGGCCTAAAATGTTCTCCAACTCCTCATTGGACTGTCGCACTTGTCTAACACAAGAAACAATAGGCACATCTAACATAAGAGCAAAAGCGGCCAATATGAGTAGATTCAAACTTCTACACAGCACCATTTTTTTAGCATGCATCATAATAGCTTATATTCCTTGCATGAAAACCAGTTAACCTCATAGGTATATATAGAAGTCATTATATCCTTGATTCAATTGGCATACCTGTATCAGCCATGTTAGCTGAACGCCTGACTTGGACTTTTGTATTGGCCATTACCAAATTTTGCCATGTGTTAATTGTGACAAGATGTGTTTGGTTGTAATGCGACGGGCAACTAATTTGTCCAGCAATGAATAGCAAAATGGATGAGCATTGTGCTGATTGACACTGAAATAGTTTAGTTGATAGTATGCCAAGGCAAATAGCTGGTGATGCTCGTTTTCCACTCGGTCATAAGTTTATAATCTCTACGAATAATATAAGATACGATTTAACATGAATAGGAAGGGAGACTGGTAATTTTGACGATTGAATGGTGTTGGCCACCTTGAGATGCAGAATAAAAAAACGTACAAGTCCTGAATGGCATGATGTTTAATTGACGGAAGCAGCTAGAATTCAATTGTTGAGATATGACTGTAGTCCCACTCATGTCATAGTTTAAAACACAATATGGGACATGATGCAACATAGTAAGAACAACAAAACATGCAAACATCAGAAGAAAAACGTATCCAAAGAGATTGAGATGATGAATTGTCGATACCATAATGGTTTGCAAAATATAATAATGTTTGCAGAAAAAGATAATTAATGAATTCAATTTTGAGAAGAAAAACAGGAAACAAAAGGAATAACAATAATAGTTAGATATTTCAATCATAGAAATAGCTACTGAGAAAAAGGACTAAAAAGTTGAATCCAGGGATTACATGTAAGAGGACTTCTTTCAAAGAAAACAACATAACCAATCAGCGTCTTAGTAGTTCTCTTTTTAATTCCAAAATTTGACCATTACAAATAAAGGAGTCATATCGAACATACAAGGACATACTTTCAGCTCCCAATTATGACAGAAAATGCAAATTAACAGGATTCTGACCATCGTAGTTGAAATACCACTAAAAAGATCAGCTATTGCTCCTATTATCCATGAATTGCATCAGCACCCGCTCCATAACTTCCACTTGTGGTCCATAATCAAGATATTTACCCCCGTCAAACCGGATAAAGTTGCTTCTAGAGATTTTTAAGATGAAGATCTGTACCCATACTTCAGCCTTTGGAGTAAACAGATATTCAAGTGGGAGTAGTTGGCTGAAGGTCCATCCAACTGAATAACTTAAAGCAGTATCTCAGTCAAGAATGCTAATCCTCTTTATTCCCAAGAATGTTGACTCTAATAGTAACTGCAGAAATCATAAACATGATTTGGCAAGGGGTCCAGTCAAAGCTTCTGGCTTATTATTGCAAAGGCCACCTACCCCAATAAACCACCAATGAACATACTTTTTCTCAGTTGATAAGCTCCAATAACCAAATTTATCTCCAAGGCGATGTTTTAGAGACCCTAGGTCTAGTCATCCTTCATAGCAAGTTGCTGCAGATTAGCCAGGAAACACAAGTGGAGTGTAGAGTGAAGCTTCATATAAGCATCGACAGTCTAATTCTCCATGTACCCAGTGGAGTCCTGAAACTTCACTTCCTTTTTAACACCACCGAACCTGCTACCTTATGACAATCTACAAAGAATCGGATTTAACCAAATCAGCATTTCCTGATTCTTTATGTATCCAAGAGAGTCTGGAACTTCACTCGCCTTTTGATGCTACCGAACCTGTCATAGCCTATACCAATCCTACTATGCACCATCTTAATCGCCAAATCAGCATTGCCTGCTTTTCTAAGTGCATTGATCATAATCGTTCTCACTTTTCCAGGAATTTCACGACCTTTATCCACAATAGAATCAGCTAACTTGCACGCATGAGCATATCTTTTAGCTTTGCACAACACATGAAGCATATCCTCATGGGCAGTTTCAGGAATAACTCCCATCGGTGCTAATTCATCCAATATCTTATAAGCCCTGTCAAATTTGCCCGAAAGGCAAAGTCCTGTTGAGAGAGCTCTAAATGATGCAGGGGTAGGGGTAATGCCTTTATCAATCATCTCATCCCACAACTTGAGTGCCTCTTCGTTCTTATGCTTCTTAAATAACCCATCAATCATAATGGTGTACGTATAAACGGTTTGATCACAACCCTCTTTCTCCATTCTCTTAAACATCTTCCATGCTTTGTCAACCTTTCCCGCCTTCCCAAATGCATCGATAAGCACATTGTAGCAATAAGTATCGGGAACAAGCCCTTCATCCACCATCCCATTGAAGAACTTCTCCGCTTCATCAACCATCCCGGCTTTTCCAAACCCATCAATGAGGCTGGTATAGAAAACTACATTGACCCCCACGCCTTTCTCTTTACAATACTCAAACCACTCCTTTGCTCTCTCCAACTTCCCAGCCTTACACAAGCAATTAACAACGGCACCATAAGCAACCTCGTCGGGTTCAAACCCCTCGCTCCTCATCCTATCAAAAACCACCATCGCTTGCTCCTCATTCCCACCTTTTGCAAATGAGTCCATAAGTGCGGTATAAACTGCCACATTCGCCTTGCCTCCTCTCTCCACCATCTTCTCCAAAATCGCCATCCCCTCAAACGGCTTCCCATCCTTGCACAACCCATTCACAACCAAACTAATCGCATGAGACGGGACCTCCAACCCCTTCTCCTCCATCTCCCTGTACATCACCAAACACCGATGAAAGTTCTCCTCCGCATAATAACACTGAATCAAAGTCATATACGTAACCTTATCCGGCACTAACCCCAACTCCTCCATCTCCTCAAACTTCACCACCGCATCTCGTACTCTCCCAACCTTATAGTACCCCTTAATCATTATATTGTACGAAAAAACATCCGGCTTGACACCCGACATCGCATCAAACACCTTGCGTGCGGAGTCAACAAGCCCCGAGCTCACAAGACAATCCATCAGACAATTGTAATGCACGACATTCAGCTCCACTCTCCGCTCCTTCATCCACCTCCAAACCAACAGAACCTCCTCGACGAGCCCGACGGCCCCGAGGGACCGAATCAGGGTCACGGAGTTGGACGGAGAGAGGCCGGAGAGGAGGGTGTGTCGGCTTCCGACGATTTCGGAGAACAGGGTTTTGGTGACGGCAGGGCTAGGGTTAGGGTTTAGGGCTAGGGTTTGGAGGAGGGAGAGGTAGGGGGGGAGGGTGTGGGCGTAGTTGGGCTGGGTTTGGGCCCAGCGGAAGAGGCGGAGGGAGGCGGAGGGGTTGTGGCGGAGGGAGGGGAGGCGGAGGGAGGCGGAGATGAAGGAGGGGGAGAGGAGGAGGAGGAAGCGGCGGCAGAAGGAGGAGAGCTCGTGCTCAGGGGAGGGGGAGAGGGCGAGGGGGGGGATGCGGGTGAGCCAGGGGGAGGGGGCGGGCGGGCGGGTAGGCGGGTGGGCGAGGTCGGAGAGGTTCGTGTAGGGGTGGATCCATTCGCGTGGGGGGTCGGGCGGGGTGGAGGTGGAGAGGGGGCGGGTCGGTGGAGGGGCCGGCGGGTAGGCGGGTAGACGAGGGAGTCGGGTTCTCGGCATCGCTTCCTCAACCGTGTTTCCTACTGCTCTGGTCGATGCAATTGCGGGGTGATTTGAAAGATGATGGAGGGGATCGCGAGGGGATGGCTTCCTTCCTCGACTTTATTTGTTGGCTGATCTGCACAGAAGAGGGTGGTGAGATGGCGGGGTGGTGCACGGAAGAAGATAGTGACAGGGCGGGGTGGTGCACAGAAGAAGATCGTGAGAGGGCGGCGTTTCCGACGATCAAGTCAGTTTATCAACATGAGCTTCCGACGATCAAGTCAGTTGAGTGGAGTAATAAAAATATGTGTTCTTATGTTATGTGCATTAGAGATAATGATCTCTTAGATTTTGATCAGGATGAGAGTTTTGATTACCAACATTTGGCTATGGCGGATAGCATTTGTATATAAATAGGATGTCAATGGCAGATTGATCACTTCGGTCATGCAAATGACGGTGACAAAGTATGAGCTGGAAGGTGAGTCATCTTTTGCTCTACATATGTCGGCTAGCGACAAGAGGAATATCACTTCGGCCTCGATTTAAGGAACGATCGATGAGACGTGGGCTGATAAGTGGCGTGATGACGCATAGTCTTTGAGTAGACATGATATGACTTGTTGTCATAATGGATAAGTTTTGGCGAAGTTATTTTCTAGCTTCGCTGAGAAACAATATCTCTCATGATGGGACGCGCGAGGAGAGTCAGACTCGTTGAGAGGAGTGACGACTCAAGGATTGCTGGTTGAAAGGAGTCGGGTGACGACTCGTCCCGCCTTTCGAGTCGACATGGAGGAGTATCGACTGGACTGGGTCGACTAGTCTCTTGGCGAGTTGCTTGCTACGAGAGGGCCGACTGGTATCGTCTTTCGTGTCGACATTGATGAATGTCGACTCGTCTGGTCGGCTGAGTCGGTCTGCTACCTGATCTCTGGCTATCTCTCCCGCCGGTCGAGATGTCGACGATAAGTCATTTAATCTCGTCTGGTCGATATATCGACGATAAGGCATTTTGCTAGTTTGGTATTTTTTTTAAAAATCCGGCGACGATAAGGCATTTAATCTCGTCATTTTTATCAATAAGACCCTTTTCTCAAAATTCCGTCGAGAAAATTTGTTTTTAACCCCCTTATCTCCCAAATTTATTAAATTTACACCCAAATTTTTCAAAAAAAATTCACCCCCTCCCTCTCCCCCTCCTCCTCCTCCTCCTCCTCTCACATTCCTCTCTCCCTCCAGCGCACCATCGTCCTCCTCCTCCTCTCCTCTGTCCCCATCTCCCTCCTCTTGGTCAACCTCGGCCCCCTCATGCTCCTCCTCGGCCAGGACCCCTCCATCACCTCTGTCGCCGCCTCATACTACCTCTTCCCCCCCCCCCCGACCGTCTCACCCACTCCCTCCTCCAGCCCCTCCGCGTCTTCCTCCGTCCCAGGGCATCACCAAGCTGATGGCCGACTGCTCCGCCGCCGCCATCCTCATCCACATTCCCCTCTCCTTCCTCCTCGCCTTCACCCTCCGCCTCAACGTCCCCCGGGTCACCGTCGCCGCCGCGCTCGCCTACCTGAACATGGTCATCTTCCTCCTCGCCTACCTGAGACTGATGGGGGTGTGCGAACTGACCAAGAAAAGCTCAGTGAGACATAGGACCGATGAGGGCGGTAGGGGATTAGATGAGGGCGGTGGAGGAGGAGGTAAGGGATGAAGTTGGAGGGGGAAGGGGAGGCGGGTGAGGGGAGGAAAGGGGAATGGTAGAGGAGGAGGAGGAGGAGGACGACAACGACGACAAGGAGGAGGGGGAGAGGGAAGGGATGAATTATTATTATTATTATTATTAATTTTGGGTATGTATTTAATAATTTTGGGAGGTAAGGGGGTTAAAACAATTTGTTTTGCCGGAATTTTGAGAAAAGGGTATTATTGACAAAGAGGACGAGTTTTAATGTCTTGTTGTCGCCGGAGTTTTTAAAAATACCAAACTGACAAATACGTTCGTATAAATATACCAATTTGGTATTTTAGCCAAAAAGAAATTATAAGGGGCGAAAACGGTGACCATGTAAGAGAAGCTTCCTCTGTGGTTCGTGGCTAACATTCTCAGAATATCGGATTTGCGACTTGGAAATTTTATATAAATATCCTCACACCTGGAAAGAGTAACTGAAATATTCTCAAATTGGGAAAAAAAGATTCAGCTGAAATGTCCTCATACTTTGAAGATAAAAATAACTTAAAAATTGTCTGATTCTATGTCATGTATGCGTCGGCGTGTATTAAGTACTAATTCTCAATTAATTAAGCTCTTTTCGTTTGTCTCTCTTTATAGTCAAGAGAAAAAAAAAATGCACATGCACAAGTCAAGAAGTGGCTAAATTTTTACAATAAACCCACCAATTTTTTGACGTAAACTCCCAAACGTTGTTTTCCCGCTAACATTCCCTAATTTTTTTAGCATGTCAATATCCGTTTTAGAATTTACTTGTTCTAGTTCAACCAAAAAAAACTTCCATATTGTGACTTAGTCCCTCAAATCATTAAAATTGCTATTTGGCACCCCATTTCTTGGGTTATTTTGTAATTAATCCTCAATTCTCATGAGTTGCTTCAGATTAATATATCTAATTGCTATTTTACTCTTTATTGGATGGACCAATTTCAGGATAGTTTAACAACTGAGGGGCGCAATGGTAATTTAACTGATTTGAGGGACAAATTGAAAATGCAAAAGATAAGGGATTAACGTGTAAGAAAGACTTCGGCCGATAAAAAATCAGATTATTACTGCGCGGGAAACAGATTTTATATAAACCGCATCAGAATCCAAGTTTTCTTGATTCCAATCTCTCTCTCTCTCTCTCTCAAGAACATTAGCACTCATGGTTTCTTGAGAGTTATCGGAGCTTGATTTCAACAGACATTTTGATTTTCTAACGGCAGTGATGGATCGATATATATGGAAGAAAGCGCAATAATCGATGACATTTTCCAAAATTTGAAGGAATTCCACGGCAAAGTTGATCAAGCGTTAGTTAATCACTACCTTCTTCTTTAATTTTCATTTTCTTTTTCGGGGGATTTCGATAATTTTCTTGTAACTTGTACTTCTGCTTCTGGGATCGATTGGCATTGTTCGACGGTGCTGACTGCTGAGGCACCAGTGACGGGCTTCTGCAAGTTCTTCCCCGATGGCGAGTTCAGAGACTCATTCTATCGTTTTCAAGAAACCTCTCATCCTCATTCAATGCCGATCGTAGATTACGGGGTCTCATGGAAAACAGGGGAATTGACGTGGGTTTTGTTGTAATTTTTCCATTTTCTTTTCAAAGGGAATTGCTTAGCAAGAAATTTTCAAAATAGCCCCAAACCATTTTTTTAAATTGATCTTCTTACGTTTTTATTATAGAAATAGACTCAATTTCTGGTCACGTCAGTACCGTGGCTAGAAAGTGGGTCTATTTTTTTTAAATGCCTTCCTAATTAGTCGGGGTTGTCAACTCCGACTAATTTAGCTAGAAAATTACAAGTCCAAATTAGTTAGGATTGACAACTCCAACTAATTAATAAGACGTTTAAAAAAATAGAATCGCTTTCTGCCCACGGTGCTAACGTGGTCTTAGAGCCTGTTTGGATTTGTAGGGGGTGAAGGGAAGTTAAGGGGAACTAGGTGAGAGAATGGAAGGGAAGGGAAGGGAGTTCCCTTCTCCTTGGTTATACCCCAATTTGGAGGGTAACAAAATTTATACTATTAGGGGGTGAACCAAGGGGAACTAGGGTGAATAACTTCACCTCCTAAATGTTCCCAAACAAGGTGAATGGTTCCCCTAACTTTCCTTCACCCTTATATTCCCCTCAATCCGAACAAGCCCTTAATAAAACCGAAAGAGAGTATATTTTCCAAAAAAACATTGGGTTGGGGCTATTTTTTAAAAAAAATTCAATTGCTTTGACTCTTCTAAGCGGGGCCCATCAATGGGCCGTAGCGCAAAAATCATAATCACCCACTTCCAATATTACTCCTGTGGTTCATGCAATTTACATCCCCTTTATTTTCTTCTCCGATATCTGGAGCTTGTTTGGATTTGTAGGGGGTGAAGGGAAGTTAATGGAAACTAAGCGAGAGAATGGAAGGGAAGGGAATGTAGTTCCCTTCCCCTTGGTTACGCTCCAATTTGGGGTAACAAATTTTATATTATGAAGGAGTGAACCAATGGGAACTAAGGTGAATAAATTCACCTTCTAAATGCTCCCAAACAAGGTAAATGGAGGTGAATGGTTCCCCTAACTTCCCTTCACCCTTATTCCCATCAATCCAAACAAGGGAGAAAATTCTCATTCCTTCACTTCCCCTTCATTACCCCTAATTTGGGGTATAACATTTTGACACAAATTTTCACCCATTCCCCTCCTCTATCCTTCTAAATCTAAATGCAATTACCAAACAAGATTAATGACCTGTTTGGATTTATAGGAGGTGAAGGGAAGTTAAGAGAAACTGAGAGAAGGGAAGGGAAGGGAAGGGAAGGGAGTTCCCTTCCCCTTGGTTACACCCCAATTTGAGGGTAACAAATTTTATACTAATAGGGGGTGAACCAAGGAGAACTAGGGTGAATTAACTTCACCTCCTAAGTGTTCCCAAACAAGATGAATAGAGGTGAATGGTTCCCCTAACTTCCCTTCACCCTCGTTCCCCTCAATCCAAACAAGCCCTAAAATTACATTTCTCTTCCCCTCACCTCTATACCCTCCATCCAAACCAACTAGGGTTTTTTGTCCCCCGAAATCCCGATTTCCATTAATCTAGGCTGGTTTTTTTTTAAATACAATGCTCTCGGGCGATCCGAGGTGATGTCCAATTTCTGGATAGTTCTTGGCCAGTTCGACCCCGTCCAATCCCAATCCATGGTAATCTAGGTTCTCCTTCAGAAATCTTTGAAAAAAAATCGCTTTTTATTTTGCGTGCTAACTGGTTCTTTCACTCTTCAGATGACATCGAAGAAGGTAATCACGAGAGAGGAGTGGGAGAGAAAGCTGAAGGAGGTCAAGATTCGAAAGGATGACATGAACAAGCTCGTGATGAACTTTCTCGTCACCGAAGGATACGTTGACGCCGCCGAGAAGTTTCGGATCGAATCGGGAACTGAGCGTATCCTTTAGATAGTTTTCTTGATTTCATTCTTTTTTGAGAACTTTGGGGACTTGTGATCGGTTTCCTTATGACATCATAGCAGATATTGATCTGGCGACGATAACGGATCGAATGGCGGTGAAGAAGGCGGTCCAGTCTGGTAACGTTGAGGATGCGATCGAGAAAGTTAACGACTTGAATCCTGAGGTGTGTTTTTTCCCCTTGTTAGCTACGATGAGTTCGTATAAATTGTAATCCATTTCGCTGTTCTTTCTTGTTTGCACCATGTTCTTGTTGGCTGTTCGACTTGCTGTGTTTTCTGATTTAATTGAATTAAATTGATTTACGGCCATTGACATCATTCGGAGTGGCTTATTTAGTTATTTAATGTGAAACCTGTTAAAGATTGTGGGATGAATTCAAAGAGAAATATATTTAGGTCGGTGGATATCTGTTAAAAGCAGACTCATTATTCTGACTCAATGGATGGCTTAAAACCTTAATTGCACTATCAAAGTTTTCTATACATTTTTTTTTGGTTTTCAGTCGATGAAGGAAGATGAACAACTTTCTAATCCATATAGGCATGTACATTGCTGGATTTCTTGATATTTGAGCGTAGGTTGAAAACCGCTTCGATATTACTTGGATAGTTGGACTAGCTCATGAAACATCTAATGTGAGTATCTGCTATGGTAATAGGAATGGAGCTGTTCAATACTTGCCCATGGGCGCAGCCATATGTGTTTCCATGTTAAAAGCTCGTATAAAGTTTTCCATATGTGGTGTTGGTGGTTGGGTTGGGTTGGGTTGTGGCAGGGGTATGGGGGCTGCAGTGTCTCTGCACTGTGGTCTAAAATTTCTTTTATATTAATTTGGTCTTCTATGATCGCCTTCTGTGCTTAATGAAATCTAGCAAAGAACATTGTTGTTACTCTTGAGTCCTTTTGCACTTATATTACACAGGATAAATCATCTCTGTGATCGTATCCCTTTGTTTAGTGACATTGTTTAAGCTGCATATGATAAGGATCAATCACCTTTCCTTGGGAGTGATATCTGATTCCTCATGTACTGAATTGACGAATCTTATTTGCAATATCCCTTAAGTTTATGTAGTGAAAACCTCTTACAGATAGAAAAAGTAGCATTAGTTTAGTGTTAGAATTTAAAACATAGGAGACATTATCTAACTACAAAAGTAAGTTACCTACATCATTAATTTTGTAATGAATATATCAGCATATAATATTACATCTGCCTCGTTATTTAGGGGGAGACAACAAATCCAGATACTGTTAATTTCGATACAAAGTAATGGTCAACTGGTTTTCTTAGGTTGATTTGTTCGTTATGAGTATTTATTAGTTCAAAATGGATTTTGACAATTGATTTGTTTGTTCCAAAGCAAGCTCGTTTTTCGGATAAACTCTTCCTATTTCTGGCTTCCTTTTGCTCAAGCTGAACATATATTATTGACTAAGAGATGTACAAACATATGTGAAATAGTTGAATTAGGACAGAGTGTACGTAATATCAGTTTCGCAAAAGAATTTTAATATCTTCCAAATCAGGCCTTATTGTTCACTAAGAGGCTTATTTCTATTAGTTCCCTACATAGTATTTACAGTACAATTTGCAGATCCCTGTTATTTTTGCGGACACATCTGACTTTATCCTTCATTACATATAAAATCATAATGATCTTATCATATAAGGGTTTTCCTTGGAGAAAATTTTCTCGTCATTATGGTTAAATGTTATGACTGATATTGTTGATATGAAAGAAAATACTATGCATTCCTTAAATTTCAATTGAATCCTGATTTGTTTTGATTTGCAGATATTAGATACCAATCCACAGCTATGTTTCCACCTGCAACAGCAGAGATTAATAGAATTGATTCGCCAGGGAAAAGTTGAGGAAGCTCTTGAGTTTGCACAGGAGGAGCTTGCACCAAGGGGCGAGGAAAATGTAATATGTTAATGCCATGCCATATTAGTTCTTATCTTGGTGTATATTTTTCTTTTTAAAGCCTATTTGATTATCCTCTTTTCTCCCTAAACTGTTCATACTTCTTAGTATGTTGATACTTGGTGTTTGTCTTCTAACGTTAGCTGTAAGAATTATCCTGTGCATGACGGTCATATATTTGTACCTGACACCAAATTGGCTTTGCAGCAATGTTTCCTCGAGGAGTTAGAAAGGACAGTTGCTCTTCTGGCGTTTGAAAATTTAAAAGACTGCCCATATAGAGAACTGCTGGATGTATCTCAGCGCTTGAAAACTGCAAGTGAGGTGAATGCAGCAATATTAACAAGCCAAAGTCATGAAAAAGGTCAGTGATGGTTTTGATCATCTCAATTGTTACTAACTTTGTGATCAGTATATAGAATGAATAAATGGTTTAGTCCTTATAAGGACAACAATAGCCCCACACGCATAAATTTCCGCAAACAAATTTAAAATTTGTTAAAGGGAACACTCTTCTTGGGGTAGTGCGAAGGAAGTTGTATATCAAGGGGAGTTGCTGGCAGAGCTTGAAGAGAGGCTCCATGTTTATAAATAATGCCTCAAGGAATCATGTCATGTAGTTGTTCAGTTTTACATCTTTTATAATATTATATTCGTTCGAAGAAGCCAATTAGGAAAGAACCATCTATTGTTATCTCATTAGACTATTTAGTAAATTTGATCTATGGAAGAGAGAGTCTTCATTGCCCACGTGTGTACCCAAGCACATATGTTTATGTACTCACATGTATGTACAAACATGTGCATCTGGATATGGATACGCATGCATACTTTCTCTATTTGCAACTGCAACTTGCTTCTTTTGAAGCTTATGCTTATTGCTTGTTCAACCTATCCTCGTTTCTACTTGTCCTTTCTAGTGTATTAGAATGTTGAGCATTGACAATTTGTGTTATTATGCAGACCCAAAGCTTCCTAGCTTACTGAAGATGCTGGTCTGGGCTCAGAACCAGCTTGATGAGAAGGCTGCTTATCCGCGTATTAATGATTTATCTACAGCTAGACTCGAAGACCCTGCTGTCTGAAAATGTATGTTTTTTATTTTTAGAATCAGGTCAGTTTCTGTGGTTCTCTGTGTGCAGAGAACAGATCAAGGCATATGTGAATAGCTTCATATAAACTCTCGTTGATTGCTTTGTGAAATTTAGCTTTTAATGTGATGATTCATGATTGCACAGAACTTGTTAGCTTTGATTATTATGTGTGTTCTTTATGTTAACTTTTATCTCTTGCTATATAAATAGCTTGGCATCTTCTTTCTTTTAACTATATCTTACCCTAAGTTGGCACCTAAATGAGTTTGAGTTTCTGACCATCTGATTGGAGTAATTTTCATGGTAGTTACAAGTTAGCATCTATCTGGACTTTATTTCGCTTGAGTGCAAACCCGTTCTCATAATTTGAGATGAGGCTTTTATTTTTGCTTGAGAGAAGAATGATTCTTGTGGTTTACACTTTTATGCTAACTAGTATAGTGCACGTGCTTTGCACATGGGCATACTTGTGAAATAATTAGTAATATCTTCTTTATCAAAATAAAAATCAAACTTTGTTGCTAATATTAATAAATGTAATATTTCGGTAGTTATTCTTTTAATAAATGTTTACTACTTTTTTTAGGTGACACTTAGTTCTTGTTAGGAAGTCCAGACAAAAAGCCTAAGTTTTTATGCTTACAATGCTCATTAATCCTCAAGTTCAATATAGCACTTTTGTTAGCTCAGCCTTACAGAAGAAAGGAAGTGAAGCCCACTGGCAGAGTAGTGATCAATTGAATATAGCACTTTTGAAGAAGTAGTAGAGACAACCAGAGCACATAAGTTTCATAACTCATAATTATTCGATTATGCCTTGTTCGTCACAGGATGCAAACCTTAAAGCACGTTTAATTATGGGCTGCTGCACTGAAGGTGATCACCGGTGCGACACATGACAATGTTGCTCCTACAAACTGAAAGACACCTACAGCACACACGGTATAAGAGAGATGATCATAATGTAGACAACGTCTATATTTTAGAGTATAGCCCTGTTTGAATTCTTCACGTGGGCGCGGTTCCTGAGCTTGAAAACGGCAATGGCGTCAGTTTCGCTTCGATGAAGGCCATCGTCGAAGTTTAGGGCGTAACTCCATGGATCGTACTGGAAGCTGATTCTCTGTTTTCTTCGCCCCTTCACGGTTCTCTTGATTGCTGCTCTCATCCTCCAGAAAATACGTCTGCAGTGTTTCTTGCCCTTGCTATTGACGTACGCTATCCTCCCTATCCACCTCATTCGGGCTTTTCGATATCCGTACAACTATACAGTTCTCTTGATTGCTATTCTTCCTATGCTTTAGGATGTCTGGACAAATTAAAATGCCGGTTGTTAGGGGAAAACGAATTCTCTTTTTGTTTCAAGAGCTTGAGGGAGTTGGATGGTTCAGATATGGTAGAAATAAGAGAGAAGGAACGACACGAACGTCACCTGAGAGTTTGAATGCGTAAGGAGATTGTGAGCTGAGAATTGAACCATGATCATCTTGTTCTCCTCGATCTAGAAAACTCTCCAGTGCCCGTGAGGGTTCAAAAGAATGCAGAGCTGGTTCTCCCAGCCAACAAACATTCTCTAGGGCCTTTTTTTTATAATCAGGTAGATTGTGAAAAAGAACCAGTAAAAGCGTCTACCTAATTTTGTGGGTTCGGCATTAGACTTCAGTAGAGGCAGCATCCCCATGCAGTAATAGTCTCTTTCCTAATTCTATGTGAGCGAAGGCCACTGTTGCGGTTCACCTGCTGTGTCCTTACGAAGCTTTGTTGGATTCTTTGCTGATGTCAGCGCATATATAGAGCGCCCTGTATACAGTGTCACGGCACATGTATAGAGTGCTATTATATTAGGAAGGAGGGCATGGCACCCGACTGTTGATGTACTAGTGATCACACAGTCAAATATGTATTCGTGTTTGGAGAAGTTGGTTGGGGATTGAGGAGGGAGTGTTTTCTTCTCCGACTTTATGTCTAGTTCTTGAGCTAGGTGGTTGAAAAATCTGCACATGTAGAAATTCGTGAGAGGACGGGGCTTGGTTCCGCCGTTGTACCTCCGACGATCAAGTTATCTGATGAACTTGAGTGGGGTAAATAAGAACTGTGAGAGTTCTTATGTGGGTGCAGTATGATTTGCAGTTTTAGAGAATTTGGATCAGAATCCAGAAAATCAAGATCAGGGATTAGATCTTTGGTCCTCCCGTAAAGACAGACTAGTACATGCATTTATACCTAGGGTGTAATGGTAGATTGGTCACTTCGGCCGACTGCATGAAGGCGGTGACAAAGTGTGTGTTGGTAACTGCGTCAGCGGTTGCTTTACAGGTGTCGGCTGACGAGTGGGGGAAGGATCACTTCAGCATTAAACGAGAAGTGAGTGGTGGCAGGGCGGTGACCAAGTGGTCCGATGGGTCATGAAGACTATCGGAGCTAGAGGCATGATGCGCATGCCATGCATTAAATGCGATGTTGACACGTTGCCAGTGAGGATAAGCTCGAGGAAGAGGTTGTCTTTTAGCTTTGCTGAGAAGTAACGTCTTTCGAGTCGGCTTCGTGAGACGTCTGGCAAATGGTCGAGTGGACTCGTGGCGAGTCGTCTTCGACAAAAGGGGGGCGACAAGTACCGCCTTTCGAGTCGATATGAGAGGGTGTCGACTCGACAGGTCGGCTGGGTTGTCGTCCCTACTAGTCTCTAGCCGCCAAGTTGATTAGGGCATAGCATGCAGAAGTACACATGTCCGTTGCTTTCCACTGAGTTGCACTCGGACGAATGGGAACACCATAGCACTTGACATATCGTGAATCTCGACGCGCGTGTCGCTAATGCCTGTAATTGTAATCACTGTTGTCAATTGGTGCGCTGATGTGTCGAGCGTAACCCTCTCCTTCCATTCTAGTCCCCATACGATATTCTATAGAGGACTCTCTATGGGTATGTTACTCCGCGCAAAGGGGGGGACATGTGGTTATGTTCCCATCTGTGGTCAATCAAATCATTTTGATTCCATCCAGGAGTAAAAGATTTTGCTAGGTTCCAGATCCTACGTGTATTCAGCATCCCCATCTTACTATTGCACCGATAGAGTATCTGACCATTAACATAAAGTGATGTAGTCAGAGCGAGATACTTCCCCTTTCTTTTGTGTATACATACACATGCGTAGGGTCAATAATCAATATCACTTCGGATGGAGACTCTGTAGCGTAGGGTAACCTTTGCTCAGGGAAAATACAGTTCATGCGCAGGTTGGTACTTGCCCTCGAGTGATTTGGATTCAACATCTGGGGCGTGTAATTGCATGCTTTATTTCCTTTGACTGAGATTTTCTCTCCAAATTAATCTGAAGCATGCTGTCAGAGTGCACTCAGGGTGTGTTTGGCAATGCTGTGAGAGTTGGTCCGACAGAAAACTAGTTTAAGAGGTAAAATTTAAGCCGAAGAAGATTAGTTTGGCTTTTGGTCCAAACTTTTTGCGAGACTAAAAATTAGCTTTTCGACCAAGGTTGTGTCCGCTAAAGCTAGTTTTGTGAGGTTGCCGAACACACGCTTGTACATGGGAAAGGATCGAAGGACCGTGTTTCGATGTTACAAAGATCTCCTGAGGATCATCCATGACTCAGTTGATAGACGGAATGACAAGTTAGTGGTTAACAGCGCTTTTGTAGGCTCTGGAGTTATCTCACCAGTCTTTGGATGGAGAATATAGCTAGCGTCGTAGGTGCAGTACTTGCCTAAATTTTCTAATCTTTTTTGGGTTATTTTCAGTTGGTACCCCAAGTTTACCTGTTTTTATCACTTTGATGCTTCCGAGTAATTATAGCGCTTTGATATTCAATCCCACCCCTCTTTGATACCTCCGTCTGGATCTGGTTTTATGTTAAATTTATGCCGCATGCTTAGCATTTTGAGCTCGTGATGCTGCTACTAGAAACATTTTTGTTTTTTTTTTGGATCTCTAGTAATCCGGTCCACGTTCTAAGCATGGGGTATAATTTTAGGGTAAAATCTAACAGAATCTGGATGGAGGCGTCAAAGTGAAATGATATTAAAACTTTGGGTACCAAAGTGTTAAAAAATTACTTTGTATATCAAAGTAAAAAAAAAAAAAAACTAAACTTTCGGGTACCGAACTTAACATAAGGGAATGTTTGGTTCGCTTAGGGGCTCTTTGGTTTACCAATTTTATGGAAAAATTTTGAGAAAACATCTGACAATGATGTTATCGTAAATAATAGATTCATGTAGATTTCTATAAACTGTGTTTAGTTCCAAAAAAATTATAGAAATATTTTTTTTTAAAGTAGGGGAAAATGTACTGTTTTATAGAAATCAACTTCATCTCTAAATGAGCGTGAGTTGTAAGGAAATCCGACGCATATATTAAAAAATTAATTAAGTACACCAGTACCATTCCCATGTGATTTTTCATGAGCATTATTAGTAAACTATTTTCTATAAAGTGATATCCAGCCAAACAAAAGAAAAAGAAAACAACACATTTTCTATAAAGTTAGAAATTTTTTCATACTTTGAACCAAACAAAGAAATAACAAAAAACAAGAAAATATGATACCCTTTGAGTTCTATAAATTTTTTCTACAAATTTTATATAAATACAAGGAAATTAAATTTGGGAAAAAAGCTTCTAGCCCCCAAAAACCAAGTGAACATGCTTCCCACCACCAAGACTTAGTCAATGTGCGTTTTATCCCTAAAAATAAAGAAGCTGTTCTCTGAGCCCCCAAAACACAAAACCCAATACATTAAAATACGTGAAGACCATAATACCCTTCCCTCTCTCTCTTTCTTTTTTTATTAAAATATGATGAGGGTTATTTTATTATTTTTGTTGTTCTCTCTCTCTTTATCATGATGTAACAAGAGGATAATTGAAATGATTGAAGATGATTATTTTATTATTTTTGTTTTTTTTTATTTTCGTTGTTTGTATTGGAAGGTTGTTAAAGTTACGGGTTAATTGTTAAGGTTACGAGTTAATTGTTAATGTTATGGGTCAATTGTTAAGGTTATGAATCCTCTCTCTCTCTTTCTTTTTTTATTAAAATATGATGAGGATTATTTTATTATTTTTATTTTCTCTCTCTCTTTATCATGATGTAACAAGAGGATAGTTGAAACGATTGATGATGATTATTTTATTATTTTCGTTTTTTATTATTTTGGTTGTTTGTATTGGGAGATTGTTAAAGTTACGGGTTAATTGTTAAGGTTACGAGTTAATTGTTAATGTTACGGGTCAATTGTTAAGGTTATGAATTCTCTCTCTCCCCCTCTCTCTCTCTCTCTCTTTCTCTCTCTCTATCATGATGTTTCTTTGATGATATTAAAATGATTAAAGATGATTATTATTTTATTATTTTTGTTTTTTATTCTTTTTGTATTTTTAGAATATTCGTTGTTAAGGATAA